>APFE030933644.1:0-11928 GCA_000404065.3 Pinus taeda
TTAATAATAACCTGTTTTAAAAAATATTACATGGATAGAAACACAGAACATATCAAAATATTAATAATTTAATTGGTCAACATATAATTCATACATATCGATTTCATATACCGGAACTTCGGATAAGCATAAGTGCATAACGTTGGGGTGAATGCGAGTGCGAAAGTTGTGCATAACTTTGGGATGATTGCTAAGGTTTGTCTTTGTGTAGAATATCAATATGCTAAGGTGTTTGTGGGAAGTTTATTATTTAGAGGAAGTGTGAGGAAGTGTGTGCGGAGGCAGGGAAAATGATAGATTAAGAAGATGATTAGGAAAACAAAGCATTCTAAAAAATAAATAAGGATAAAACACAAACTCACATTACTTTAATTAATCAATTAGCCACAAAGATAAAACTATACTTCATTACCACTATTCCTCTTATTATAGTTTATATATATAGTTTTCACCATTAATCACTTCTTATGATATTTTTGAATCTCAGCCTAAATTTATATTAGGCAAGAAACCTCAATAGATTAACTAAATTATATATTCTAAATATATATTTAAAAAATTACAGTTAATTTTACAGCGTATACCCCCTATAATACTATATATTATATATATATTTATCATTTATTTTCATGACACAAAAACTGTGGTAAGTCGCTTTTAAAAAGTTTTTACCATATATATTAAACTAAATTTAAAAAATAAACTTAAAATTATTATTTGTAAAATACTTTTATAAAAATTATTTAAAATTACAATATTGTAATTAAATTTTTATGGAATTAAAATATAAATTTTCAAATTATTTCATTTAAATTTTGATAAATTTAAACACAAAAAATCCAATTTATTATTATATTTTTTTTTTAAAGTACAATTTTTTTAATTTTACATATAGTTATATACTTTTTTTTGCTTAAGTAAGAGACGGTCTTTCTATTAACTTAGATAAGAAAATAAATTACAAAGGTTACAACAAGTGCACAGAGGCGCAAATCCCCACAAAGGATGAGGGAAAAATACACAACGTGCCCGAAAAACCTGCCCATAAGCAAACTAAAACCAAGGCCAAGACAGCTAGAACCTTAAGCATGCACGTGGACCCCAAAGTTATCCATAGTTGATCTGTCTCCTTTTTATCCGACGGACTAAAACCAAAACGCATGGAGCAGTAGCTCGTGGAAAAACCCCTAAACTGCTCGACCAACGTTCGCCGTCGATCTTCTCCCTCTGATCCTACGGCTAGTATCCATATCGCGCTGGTTAAAGGCACGATAAATACCGCATGATGAGGGTGGTATTCCTTTCCTGTCCCCCGCCACGTGCTGCTCACTGAGTGGCATCGCTGGCTTTCCATGTAAACCATCTTTTGTTTTGAGGGCGCCTGATGAAGGTGGTAAACCATAAGAAGTTTTGACCTTCCGGGCCCACAAACTTGCACGACAAACTGTGGCCATTGATCTCCCCCTCCGGATCTGATGGCCACTATCAACATTGCACCACTGATAAGCCCGAGGAATATCGCACAATGAGGGCAGTATTCTCTCTTCTTCCCCCGCCATGCGTCGCTTGCTAAGTGGCATCGCTTATCATCCAAGAAAACCGCTTCCTGGTCAAGGGGCACCCGATGTGGGTGGTTTCTCTCAAGCAGTTTTTGATTCTGGTTCCCTGATCCTTTGTCCTCCAATGTGTTACGCAAGGACGACATGCCGAGAAGGGTCACCTCGTGCATTGAATGTCCTTCTTCACCGTAGCTCATTTCCTCCTAGTTTTTCCTTTTGAGCAAAAATCCTCTGGCCTGATGACTGTCTTTGTCCAGGATTCTTCTGAGAACTTACAATGCTCAGCCTCTGAGAAATACTTATGCTTCATTGACATGAAGTGAAATATTGGCTCGCTGCTTATTTTGATATTGTTGTCTATAACTGAGGGCCCGCGCTGAGCATTCATCTCTCATTCTATCATCCATTACCTCCTCCCACCAATAGCACATGTCGGTAAACTTGGTTCTAACCCCCTCATTGGCAAGCCAATCTGCCACTTTGTTGGCTTCCCTATGAACATGCACAAACCTAAGAGTTCTTAGAATTCTTAGGTGTGATTGAATTCTTTGGTAGACTTGCAGAAGCCGCCAGTGACCTGAGATTTTCTTTGGTGCTGCTCCTGCACTTATCCGCTTGACCGAATTAATTGCTAACTCCGAGTCAGCCTCAATGATGACATTATGAATGTTGTGTTTGAGCAATATTTCCAAGCATAGCTCCATCCCCATGAGCTCAGCCATATTGTTGGTTGCCTTCCCTAGATAACTATAGAAAATGACATGTATGTTCCCCTCCTCATCTCTCATGACCCCTCCATAACCTGCTTCTCCAGGATTTCCTTTTGAGGCTCCATCTATGTTAAATTTTAAAAAACCTTGAGAAGGGGGTTGCCAGAAAGCCTTACCTTTAGAAGTATTCTTGTTGACCTACAGAGGAAACTGGGGGAGATGAACCTGAAGCTCCAACTTTTCTAGGATTCTGGCCTCTTTGTGTCCTATGGGTTTTCCAGTAGAAACAGCCCCCAGGATGTGGACAATCTCCTTGAGTTTCTTGAGGATTAGCTTTAGGATGCTGCTCATCGTGCCTATTTTGTCTTTGAAAATCCTATTGTTGCGCTCCTTCCATACATTCCAGATTAAGAACCTTGGAGTCAACGCCAGGCTGAATTTATTGTATCATTATTTGAAAAAAAAATCCGCCAGTTTTTCAGCGTAGCAATGATGTCATCTTCGTGCCTGTCTATTTTCTCGAAGACATCTCCAACCCAGTTCCATAGTGTGGCAGTGTAGGAGCATTTGTTGAGAAGATGATTTATTGTTTCTTCCTGTTGTCCACACAGGTGACATCTCGAGGGGCCAACAAAGCCTCTTTTTCTTAGATTATCCCATGTCAGAATCTTGCTCTGATGAACCAACCACTTGAACAGTTTGACCTTCATCTAATGAGGGTTATCCAAGAGTTCTTTCCAAGTCTTGTCAATGCTTGGAACGTTAAGCCCTGTGGCTATTCTTTTGGCCTCTTTAAGTGTGAAGAGACCTGCCTTGTTCTTTCCCCATCTTAATTGATCATCCGAGGTTGAGATTAAGATTTGCCTTTTTTCCTAAAGACCTTTGAGGGCTGTAGCTTGAGTATTCAACATGTTCATCTCATTGTAAATTGGAAGCTTTCAAATTCTCCATTTTCCATTGTTCCTTGATTAATCCCAAAAGTCATTAACCCTCCTTAATCCTTTGCTAATGGTATCTGTTTGGATACTAGCTAAATCCTCACTACTGAGATTGCCCTCTTGGTGCCAATTGTCCTCCCAGAACCAGGCCAAATTTCTGCTTCTGATCTCCTAGAAACTATGTTTTTGAACTAGGGCTCTGTTCTCCTAGGCCCGTTCCAAACTTGAGAACCTTTTACTTGTCTCATCATTCTTATGAGGTTCGTGTCCTACTAATTCATTGCATAATTTTGCTTCAATAGTTTTTCCCAGGGGGATCGTATCTCCTTTAGCCATCTCCACCAAACTTTAGCTCCCAAAAATCTGTTTAGAATTTTTGGGTCATGTAGACCCAGCCCTCGATGGGATTTAGGTTTGCATACCCTTTCCCACACCACCAGGGTCCATTTCTTCTTTTCTTCACCTTTCCCCCCAGAGAAAGTTTCTTTAAATGTTTCTTATTTGAATACTAACCCGAGTTGGTGCCGGAATGGCTGATTGCATATAGATAGGGATGGTTTGGAGGATAGCCTTAGTGAGAATCAACCTTCCTACTAGATTTGGGGCTCTATTTGTCCACCTGCTGATTTTGTCTTCCAATTTATTTAAAACAGGCTCCCAGATGTCCTTGTGCAATGGTTTATTAGCGAGGGGAACTCCTAGATACTTCGAGGGCAATGAATCTCTTTGAAAGCCCAAAATTCTGGATAGATTTCTTTGAATCGAAATATCAGTATTGAAAAAGAAAATCTTTGATTTAGTAAGACTTACCTCAGTATCCGCTATAGAAAACTCATGCAGAATTAGCTTGAATGCTTTGGCTTCCTTAACTGTAAGTGTGCCTTGAAGCATAGTGTCATCCACAAATTGCTTATGTGTCACTGTGTCCCCTCCTCGAGTGAGTCTTAGACCTTGAATTCTTCCTTCCTCCTTAGCAGTTTTGATTTCTCTACCTAACCCTTCCATCATTAAGATGAAAAGGAAAGGGGAAAGAGGATCACCTTGCTTGAGACCTCTTGTAGGCTTGAGGGTTTTTGAGGGAGATCCATGACCCACTTAATCCAATTATAGTCAAAGCCATATGCTTTTAGTAATACTCTTATGTACGTCCAGCTAAGTTTATAATAGGCTTTTTCTATGTCCAGTTGAATTATCATCCCTGCCTGCTTATTGGTGATGAGTGAATGAACCACTTCATGTGCTTGAATTATGTTATCCAGAATTTGTCTCCCTTCCACATAGCCTGTTTGCTCCTTAGACACCAGGGCGGGGAGGAGAGGTTTGAGTCTGTTGGAAATTACTTTGGATATTATTTTGTACACCACATTGCATAATGCTATAGGTCTAAATATGTCCAGAGAGGTGGCCTTTTCCTGTTTGGGGATTAAGGATATGAAATATTCATTGAGAGCCCTCAAGACTTTTTTAGATTTGTGTGAGTCTTCTACTACCTCCAAAATATCATGCTTTACAATCTTCCAGCATGTCTTGAAAAAGTCCACATTGAAGCCATCCGAGCTTGGAGCTTTCCCATTGTGCATCTTTGTGATGACTTCTCCAAGCTCTTCCTCTGTCATTGGTCTATTGAGATTGTAATTGTCTTCTCTGGAGACCAGTTTAGGAATGTACTATGTAAATTTTTCAATAAACTGTGATCTATCTGCCGTAGTTTCCTCAACAATTCTATGAAAATGTTGAACTAGAACCTCTTCCATCTCTTCATGAGTGTTTCTTTCTACACCATGATGATCTATAAGTTTCACAATTCTGTCGTTGTTTTTGTGAGCCACGGTGGATCTGTGAAATAATTTGGTGTTTCGCTCCCCTTCCTTAATCCATTGGACTCTGGATTTCTGTCTCTAGAATATTTCCTCTTGTAGACATCTGTTTTCCCATTGATGCTGAAGTGACTCTACTATCTCTTTCCTTTCCTATGTGTAGCCTTCTGTGATAAGAATTTGATTTATTTCCTTCAGTTTCTTTTCCACTTCTCCTTTAGCTTTGAAGATGTTACCAAATTCATTTTTATTCCACTCTTTGAGCCTACCTTTAATTTGTTTGAGCCTGTGATGTAGAAGGAACATCTTTGTACCTTGTAAGTGTAGCTCTTCTTTCCATCATTTTTCAACGTTTGTGGGGAAATCTAAGTGCGTGAGCTAAACGTTCTCAAACTTGAAGGGGCCATTCCTTGGTTTACCAATTGGAGAAACTTCCAATTGGATGGCCCAGTGGTCCGAGCCTCCAAAAGGAAGGATGAATGCTGTCAGGCCACTCCCCATGAGTAGAAGTTCCTCTGAGATAATAAATCTGTCTAATTTTGAGGCTACTTGGGTAGAGCCACCTCTTTTGTTATTCCAAGTTAAAATACCATTGCTAGTGTCCATATCAACTAGTTTCATATTAGTGAGTAAGTTCTGGAAGGCAACTGAATCCCTACCAAGTGTTCTAGCTCCCCCTTTCTTCTCCCTGAGGGATTTTATCATGTTAAAATCTTCCCCTAGAATCCATGGTAAAGCTTGGTATCTTTTTTTCATATCTTTCAGTGTAGTGAGGAGCCGAAGTTTGTCCTCCATTGGTTGAGGAACATAGACATTGGTGATCATGTAACACTGCCTGTCACCTGAAGGTTGGATAATCAAAGAGAGGTGGTGTCTGGACACCTCTACATCAAGCATACCAAATTTATGAGGATCCGATAGAGTGAGAATGCCACCAACATATTTATTTGTCTTGACCTCAAGATATTCATATCTATTTAGCCATTTGCTATGTTTTTCTCTAAACTTCTCCACTGAGCATTTGGTTTCCTGTATAAACACTATGTCAGGTTTTTCCTCTTTGATCCTATTGCTTAGATTCCTCTGTTTTCTTCTACTCCCTAGTCCTCTGATGTTCCAGGTTGTGATCTTCATTGAGGTGAGGTTTTGAAGGAGTAACTGGAAAGGTCATTCATCCTTCCTGAGTCAATCATGAGTTTTCCACACCCTAGCAGCAATTCATTTTGTCTCTTTCTTCCTCTCTTCCTGCTTGGGTTTTTTGCCAATTTTCCCGTTATTAATCCTATTGAGAAATCCCCTTTGTTTTCTTTGTTGTCATGTCCTCTTTTGGATCCTATAGCTTTTTGGTGTGACTTGTTAAGGAATATCTGTTGTACCTTGTCTACTTCCTCTTGTGGTATGGAGTTTATTCCTAGGTTTTCTCCTTGTTCTAGAAACTTTTCTAGCTCTAGGTTCTCCCTTTCTAGGATCTCCTATAAGTCTTGGTCCTCTGTATTACTTTCACTTTGAGTCATTTCATGGTATTTTTCTGTTTCCATGGTGCTCAGTGGGTCGGTTGTGTGTTCATTCTATTCCTATGTGAACTCCATGCTGGTCTCTTGTCCCTTTCCCCCTTTCTGCCTGATTCTCCATTTTTCTTTTATTGCCCTCATCTTCTTTTCTTTATTCTAAGATCTCAAATCTATTGTGACTTCTTGTTTTGTTATCATTGGGATTCTTTTGTATCTTCCTTTCCCCTCCTTTTCCTTTTCCTCCCACTTTAGTAGAACCTGTATGGTCTTTTTCTTTACTGGTGCTTATATGTTCCTCCCTTTTATTAAGAGGACAATCTCTGAATAGGTGTCCATGCTCATGACATTTGAGACATCTAAACGAGATATTCTCATAGTCAACTGTCTGAACCCATTCGTCATCATAGATTTCTAGAATGACCTCATATGGAAGAGCTCCTGATAGGTCCATCTCCACACATATACGTGCATAGGAGGTATACTTACCTCGTAGTGTTGCCTCTGAAATATTTAAAAAATGACCTAATTTATTGCCTATAGCTTTTAAAGACTTTGGCATCCAATAATTTAGAGGTAAGGAGTAGATTCTAATCCATACCAGTATTGATGTGAATGTTTCTCGCTTCGGCACAAAATTCATCGTCCATGGCCACATATATAGACTAGCTGCCGCATAGAAGTATGGTCCTCCTTCAAAAATCCTATCTTTGTCCTCCATGTTCGTGAACACCACTGTGAGGAAACATTTGGATCCAAGATGTATATTTAACTCCCCTTTTGGTTTCCAGTTGTATTTTATCCAAGTGTACAATGCTTTCTTTGTCGGCCAGATTCCCATAGACTTGCATATTATAGCATAGTTTGGCATATGATCCCCGTGCTCTTGCAGAGTTGGATCATTCAATATTACCTGTGGTTTAGTATTAGTCTTGGGTTTACAGGGCCCCATCTTGGTTCTATTCTCTGTTCCTTGACCTCCGTCTTTTGCTTTCTCCTCCTGTCGGTCTTCCTCGTGGGTACCTTGCTCTGCATGGGTATTGTTGCCTTCCGCCTTCTGAGTTTCAGTATTTTTTGTCGTGTCCTCCGAGGAGTGTGGAGGCTTGTTCTTTTTCCCTGCCCTTCCTCTGTTTGAAACTACATTACTGTAGGAGGGAGTGGAGGTCCCTCCTCCCTGTGCTTCCATGGTTACCTATTCACCTTTGTCACTTCCTTTGTTAAACCCTAGAACCAGGTCTTCTTTCCCTAACAATATTCAACTTTACATATAGTTGTATACACTTTTATCACTCTAATTCAATTATATTATATTAAAATTAAAATTAAATACTTTAAATAAATTTAAAAAAAAATCCAATTTACTCATTTATATACGTTAAAATGTGAATTTGCAATGTGAATATCATCACGTTACTCTATACTTGATCATGAGTTATTAAAATTTTAAATTAAATAATAACTAATGTTAAATTTATAATCTACATTAATATATTTTATATAATATAATTTTAATTAATTAAATAAATTCACTTTTTAATGTTTTGTATTAATTAGAAAATAAAATCTTAATTTTATTTTAATTACATATCTTTTAAAAACTAATTTCTCAAACTAAATATAGATTAATTTATTACTTTTCGCGTATATACATTCCTCAATTTAAATATAATTATTATTTTTACCCACTCCTCAATTAATATAATTTTATATATCTTTACCCACTCAGCTAAACCATTTTCGTTCGAAGTTTCAAATTAAATAATTTAAAAAATTTTTTATATATACTTTTAAAAATTATATATTAAATATAAAATATTAGTATTATATATAAAAAATATATATATTTATATTAAATATTGTAATTTCAAATAATATATTAAAAAATTAATTTTATTTAAATAAATAAAATTTACATAATATACATCTTGGTTCTGAGGCTTGGTGAAAAAGTTAAAAACATACTCTATATATTCTTCACATATATTCTTTGGTGAAAGAGTTCTGAGGCTTGGTGAAAGAGTTAAACACGTAGCCTATATATATTTCGGTTCGGTGAAAGAGTTCTGAGGCTTGGTGAAAAAGTTAAAAGCATACTCTATATATTCTTCGCATATATTCTTCGATGAAAGAATTTTGAGGCTCAGTGAAAGAGTTAAAAACATGCTCTATATATTCTTCACATATATTCTTCGGTGAAAGAGTTCTGAGACTCAGTGAAAGAGTTAAACACGTACTTTATATATTCTGGCTCGGTGAAAGAGTTAAAAACATACTCTATATATTCTTTGGTGAAAGAGTTTTGAGGCTTGATGAAAGAGTTAAACACGTACTCTATATATACGTCAATGAAAGAGTTTTGAGGCTCAGTGAAAAAGTTAAACACGTACTTTATATATTCTTTGCATATATTCTTTGGTGAAAGAGTTCTGAGGCTCGATGAAAGAGTTAAAAACGTACTCTATATATTCTTCGCATATATTCTCCGATCTGTGGGCTGGGGTGGGCACGGGCGATCTGCAATCAGGGTTGCTGATATCAGGTGCACACATTCCTTATCTTTTTCTTTTTCTAATACATATTTGCTCATATAATTTCAAGTATGAATATTTCACCACAGTTACCAAAGATTACCAAGGGCAGACCTAGCACAGTTACTCTACAAAGCCTTTATGAGTATATAGAGTTTTTAGAGAAACGTAGAGAAGAAAGAGAAGCCAAGCTACAAAAAGAGTTAGAAGCCATGTTGGAAAGTAAATTTTCATCTCTTGAAGACACTATCCAAAAAAAAAAGAAAATAAAATAGAACTTCTAGAGAAAAAAATGGAGGTAATGGAGACGAAAAGCAAAACCAAGATACTAACCAATCATCCCAGGAAAGGGATGCTGATACTTTAGAGAGAATTAAAATGAAAGACATGATTAAAGAAATAGAAGAAAAAGTTAATAGCCGCCTCACCCTAAATAATGTGCTAGATAAGTTAGATATCAAACCAATTAAAGATGAAATGAAAAAATTAATAGAATTAGACCACGAAGTAACAAAAGGGCCTTGAACCTTATAATATTCGGTTTAAAAGAGGAAGTAGATGAGGATACTTTAGCCTTAGCCCAGACAGATTACATAATAGATTACAAATTGAAACAATGTGTCTCACAGAAGCAACAAGGTTGGGGAAATTAACCGAGAATAAAGGAAGACTAATCCGCATAAAGGTGAGCTCCACTGATCATAAGTAAGACATACTTAGTAAAACCTCAAGTCTAAAAGGAACGGGAATATTCATAAATGAAGATCTCATTCCAGAAGATCAAGCAGAATTAAGAAAGGAGGTTCAAAAGGTAAAAGAAGCTAGAAAGGAAGGAAAATGGGCAATAATTAGAAATAGAAAAGCCTTTATTCGAGATAGAAACCAAAAAGATAGTAATCAATAGAAATTAAACATGCTCCAGATCCTTTCTTGGAACTGTCAGGGCTTCCCATGGAACAAAGGCCCTAAGCTAAGTTGGATTTCAAATGATGTTGACATTATTTTTGCTTGTTGAAACTTGGGAGCAAGAAGAATCTAAGGTCCCTAACATAGATGGCTTTACGCTATGGTCTACCTGGAACAAGCGATCCTCCCATAGAGGCATTAGGGGAATAGCTTGTTACATTAAGAAGAACATCTCCCCCCATGCTAGGATTTATAAAAACGACCCTCACAACCAATATAGTTGGATAGAGATGAGAGACATTAATAATAAAAAGTTCGACGTAGCAATATGTTATTCCCCCCCATAAATTCTAACTTCTATAAGAAGAAGAATCTAGATAAAACTAACCCTTACAATGGTTTAGATAATGATATTTCTAGCCTAAGGAATGACGATAATATCCTTTTAATAGGTGACTTTAATGCTCGAACTTCAAACAAACAAGCTATTATTCTAAGAAATCATTCCAACCCTAATCCTCTCTAGTTAGACGAAGACCCTACTCTAGCTAGTAGGTACAAAAGGAGCTCTGAAGACCTCAGGGAAAATGTGTTTGGGTCAGAGCTAGTCAAGCTCTGTAGTGCCCAGGATCTCATAATTTGCAATGGTCTAAAAAAGTGGCCCAATTCCAGCAAGATGACCTACATCCATGGACTTGGTAGCAGCGTGGTAGACTACGTTATTTCCGATCTTCCATTATACAACGAAATGATAAACTTTGACATCTTAAAAGACCACGAGCCCGACTCCGATCATAGGCCTTTACTTATAACCCTCAATTTTGTCATGCATAGAGTTCCCATAGAAAATGATACTTACAACCAAAAAAACTTAATATTTGATAAAAATAAAAAGGACCTCTTTCTAAATGAATTAAAAACTAATTTGCCTCCTTTATCTAGTATAGACAACATAGAATACCTATATCATAATTTTACTACAACCCTCTCATATTTTATTAAAAAGTTCTCAATTGAAGTCTCAAATAATAAAAGAAATAGCAATACCAATCCTTGGTATGACAAAGATTGTAAAAATGCGAGGAGAGCAATTAAGGAAGCTGTCGATGATTCTCTTAAAATGGACAAGATAAGAATATACAAAGCCCTAATTAAAAGGAAAAAGAGGCAATACATTCGTCAAAGACAGGAGAATCTCTTACACCTCTCTAAGGTAGCTCCTAAAAAATTTTGGAGGCAGATTCTGACTAGGAAGACTAAGGATAATAATAAAATTGCTTTTCACGATTGGAATTCTTATCTTAAAAATCTTTATGAATCTCCTAATGCCACGGATAATTTGGAAACCCTGCTCACAACAAAAGAAGTCTTCTCTTTAGAAGACATTAAGTTTGGGGTTAATCACCTCGCGAATGGGAAAGCTAAGGACATTGAAGGTTACCAGGCAAAATCTTAAAAATTGGAGGCCCCGTCCTCATCCCCCACATACACAAGCTTTTCAATCAAGCTGTTAAGCAAGGGTTCCCTAAACCTTGGACTGAGAGCCTCATTATCCCTATTTTTAAAAGTGGAGATACAAATAACCCCTCTAATTATCGAACAATTATGATCACCCCTCTCTTAGCCAAATTATATGGTAGTATTCTAGAAAAAAACGTTAAGCATATGGCTTGAAAGTGAAGGTAAGCGGGCTAAAGGCCAAGAAGGTTTCAGAAGGCATCACTCAACAATAGACCACCTTGTTACGCTAAGGATCATTGCGGAGGAATGTCGTAATGATAAATCCAATTTATTCTGCTGCTTTGTAGACTTTAGAAAAGCTTTCGATACGGTTCCTAGATACAACCTTTGGAATAGGTTAGAAGAGCTAAAGGTTCCTCTTGAGTTAAGAGCTGCTGCTATAAGGCTATATGAGAATGTAATTGCCAAGCTAAAGAACAATAAGGGGTGGTCAAAAGATAT
>APFE030933652.1:0-33449 GCA_000404065.3 Pinus taeda
AATACACTCTGTCCCTGCAAACAAAGCAATTCTGTGTCCAAGAAAAAAATTTCAGAGGTATCATCATCAAAAGAGCAACAAGGATACATAGCACCTACAAGGCCAGGAAGCAATCAAAAGTTAGCCACCATAATCAACAAGGGAATCAGATGCAAATATATAAAGGTATGTTCCAAAATTTCTAATCAAGAGTTTAATATCATTTTTGCATCGTTTTCAAATCGTGGTAGGAGTCACTTACTGTAATGATTGACAAGATTATCCCACTCATTGTCCATGATCACGCCTCATCCACCTCATCACCCTCCTAACGGTTTCCTAATCCCTATTGATTCGAACTTAATACGAGCTGCTCTTCCATTAATCATTCGTACCTCAGTGACATATACTGGTGTACCATGGCTCTCCATACGATCATTTCCGCAGCCAAGTGTATGCAGCCGCTCAAAGCTTATAGATTTGACCGTTGCACCTGCATGCATAAAACTTATAGCCGTATTAATCTCTACCCTCATACCACTGGTTCCATTCCCATTTTCATACACCACTCTCGTTCCATTGTAAAATCCCTCTCTGTTTTTCCTCACCTCGCTGTTCAAAACCTCGATCACAAGTTCTGCACCTCACTGTTTATTACATTATGGTTACTCTGTACAACCGTAATTCCTTTGTTTTCCCGTAGAGTATTCTCCTCAAGCATCCATATCCCACTGTCTGAGTTTTAAGTACAGCTAAGAACCGAGAATGGGGAAATTATTAAGAGCAGAACCGGAGGGTTCGAAGTTTTTAGAGGGCTACCCACAGGTAAAAGAAGCACTGCAAAAAGCCGAATGGCTAAAGTTCATTCAAAAATTTAACGGGTACCATAAGGAGGTGACAAAGGCATTTGCCCGGTCATTTGATGGAAAAACCGTGGAGGTAGGTGACTTGCAGTTCACCATAACAGAGAGCACCCTGGCCACAGCAACCGATTTGCCTCAAAAAGGAGAACATTGGTTCAAAAATAGGACAGTTGAAGATCAAGAATGGAGAAAAATGCTCAAGAATCCAGGTATGGATACCTCCATTTTCACTAAGGGAATCCCTGTATGTGTCATTAAAGAGGAATGGACTTCATTACTGTTGCTTGTTCAAAAAAATTTTACATGTGAAGGTCGTTTCGGTGTCATGTATATATACCATACAAGACTCATGATGCATTTTATGGATGACCGAGCTATCAATCTACCTTGTTTCTTATTTGCTAGTCTAAAGAAGATGTGTACCACTGTTCAAAAAAATGTGGGAAACATTGAACCCCACTTGTATCACCATGGGCTTAATAAGATTTTAATTGAGGAGCAGTTAAAAATTAAAAATGATACATGGGAGAAGTTTCTCATTAGGAACCATTTTCAAGAGGTAGCTGAAGCCTCTAGTAGCTCTCCTAGGATACCAAAAAGAAATAGGAGAGGAGGAAAAGAAATTACTGATCAAGAAACTGCTGAAGAAACTGCCCAAAAGATTGGTGTAGAAACTGCTCAAAAGATTGCTCAAGCAACTGCCCGAGAAGAAAGAAAAAAGGGAGCCAACACTAAAAGACAAAAGGGGGATAAAGGGAAAGCCATTTTGCAAGAATCATTTCCTTCACCTGAGCCCTCAATTGAAGAAGAATCCCAAACACTAGCTGACAGATTAGTGCAACTTCAAACCACTGCCCTCTCAAAGAGAAAACAAAAAGAGAAACATAGTACCCAGCAAAAGAGCACTAATGTACAAGTAAGGAGAAGTAGTAGGTTGAAGGGAAAACTGAGTGTGACCAAAGGGAAACAGTCCCATTTTGTTGATTTGGGCACACCTGAGAAGACTCCAATTCAGTTAGATGTTGAGCTAAGTCCTCCATGAGAGGAAAGTCCCTTCCAGCAAGAGAGAGAAGGCAGTTTTCAAGAATTTGAATTCAGACCAAGACAAACACCTGACATAGACCCTGACCAGCAGAAAGAATATGATTACTTGGAGACTTTAGAGCAATCTGCTGCCGGTCCAAGCACTATAATACCTCATGATGAATAGGTCAAATCTCTAAAACAAGAGGTATTTGAGCTGGAAGCCTTGAACCGGCACATTAAGCAGGAGAATGAAGCCTTGAAAGAACAAAGCAAAGTGGACAAAATGGTCCATGACAATATAATGCTTCACTTGGGTCTTTGGCAGAAAAAGAATAGAAAGTTGAAGAAGAAATGCAAGAAATTGAGCAGGGCCTTGATTAACTTGAGGTTTAGATATTTGGTTATGAAACCAAAAAGAGTAAATTTGGCAGTGAGAAGAAAGAGGAGAAGGTTGGATGTCTTGGCAGAGGCATCTGAGCATATAAACTGAGAAATCATGACAAGTTTTGGTTGCATGAGGACATGCAACACCTTCACAGTGGGGGTATGTTGGGCCTCAAACCTGCACTCATTTACGCATCCTCCCAACAACTTTTTCCTACTCATTTCCTTCTTTTGTCATCATTTCCTTCATCAACTTGTTCAATTCATTGCATTATAGGACTTTTTAACATGATTTTCTAATTGTGCTAATGGTTGACTGTTGGTTTAGATTTTTGGTTGAAAGTGCTACAATTCCGCAGCTGTTACAGGTTTCCGCAGCCGATCTCTGATTCCGCAGCCGATCCCAGATTCCGCAGCCATTTTCTTGTTTGATATGATCCAGGTGTCTTCCAGAGAAAAGAGCCACATGGGCAAGCTTGTATGACTGTGTACATGGTACGTGTGCTATCAGCTCAGCCAAACTGGCCGTCGACACCCCTGGTCAACGCAGAGGTAGCTCTGGTCAAACGGAAAGGTTGCAAATGGTGGCACGGCTCTGCGTGTTCGGTTGGAGCACGTAAGTCACAACTGGCTTCTCCTTTAGCCACGAAGATTGCAGGGGACAAGAATCCAACACCAGATTTATTAAACCATGATGACCGTTCCCTAGATCTGTGCTCGGTGCTACTGAACGTGTCTTTTTCCTAGCTGTTAGTTAGCTTAGTTTACACACAGGACAATTGATGTTTTTGCTATAAATAAAGCGTTTCCACACGCTGAATAGTTAGTTTGGTTTAGCTAATATTTTTCTGCTATAAACTCTGTTTTGAAGACCTTTTTATAAAGCGTTTTACGCTTCCCACTGTGTTTATTATGAGTTGATTTAATTCAAATAAGACAGTTATGTTTCTATCCGCGTAGCTGATCTTTTAATTGGTTGAAGTGGATGGAGGGCCCCTGTCTGCTACAACCATTGTACAGTAGCCTGTGAATTTACTTTCCTGCATTTCTTTTTCTTTACTTGATTATATATATTAATGTACAGTTTTGAATTATGCTATTTTATATTTCTTTAATCTTCATGACTGATCAGTGTGTTTTTACAGCTTTGATTAGGAGCCTGGGACAGTGTGCTTTTACTTCTTTTCAGCACTAGTGGCTTTTGAAGTTGTCTTATCTCAACCGCTGACTTTTTGCTTTGATTTTCATTAGTTCCTTGATTAGCTAGTTTCTTTACTTAGTTTACTTTATCAAGTTTTGTCAAGTTGCTAATCTCTTAATGGTTCTGTTTATCATAATTCACTAACTTTTATGGGATCAAAACATTATCTAACTGCAGCTTGATTTATCTAGTTTTAGACTCATATTGCTAATTCACTCCTAACTCTTCTTTTCCACATGATCAATTCAGCTAAAGGCAGAATGTTAAGGGAGAATTAAGTAGTGTGATTTGTCACTTAATTTTTGGATTGCTAGAGTAGTGTTTTTGCTTTCAGTAGAGTTAATGTAAATATCATTTTCATTTCTATCAATAAAGGTATTGGACTAGTGCCATTAGTCTTTTGTTTAATGCTTTGCTTTCATTTTATGCTTTAATTCCATTTCAAGTCATTGTTCAAGTTTTCTCTTTAAAATTCAAGAAGCATTTAGAAATCATCACATACACACACATTCACTCACTTGTTTATAACTTCATCACATCATATTAGGAAGATAATTTAGACATCAACTAAAAATGACAAAAAGAACTAGGAAGGGCTACTTAAGTATATATTGTACACTTCACTTCATCAGCTTACGAGCCCCGGGTTGACAATTTATGATAGCAATTTAGACAACACTAAATTGACCAAACAGTCGTCCTATTGGTGTGCCTGCATTTGGTAGGACTAAAAAAAGCATGCAATCATTTAGGTGCTGCTTAGAACTAGGTGGAGGATGGGGGTGGGGAAGGTGGTGATTGCCTTAGACATGGAAGTATGGAGACCCAATGTCTTTCTCATAAATAAAGCCAAACATCATTAGTGTGGCTCGTTATCACTCTATAATTTCCCTAGGTTGTGGAGAGAAACCCAGAGGTAACCACAAAACCACTTGTAAAGTTGGGATCTAACCCTTCCAGCTTCAGAGAGGGATCTCTCTTTCTGATTTAGATTTTTATTTTAAGATAGTAAGCTAGTTATTGAGTTATGAGATTGGTTTTTAAAAGTTTGGTTGAAAAGTATAGAGAAAGACCATTAGGTATGTAGTCATGAGTCTTTAGATGATCAAATACAAAAATAACAGAGAAGTTGTAACAGGGCAGAATAGGAAAACTTTTGGATTTTTTAAAGTATTTGTGGAGTGTGTAGGATGAATATGATTTAAGTTCAATTAAATATAGAGCATGCTAGGATGAATTCTATACTTAAAGTCAGAATGAAAACATTGATATTGTTTACAAGCCAGGGAAAAGTACACTTCAGCAAATTCAACCCTTTATCTTCTTGAATCAATAGAGACATAAAACATATGGAAAACTGAGAAAATAACAAATTCACATGAGAAATTACATCACAAATTGTTTGACATAGAAATCCTAGAACAAAACCTCTCTGTATTATTGCAAATTGATCACTTCACTACAACTTACATTAAAATGTGGCTCCCTTCTTCTTACAAGTTCCAACATGTTCTAAGTCTTACTACAACATATTTATAGAATTTATGCTAAACTAACTTCAGATTCAAAAAGGGAACTAATTACAAAATAATATCTCATAATTTCTAGACGAATCTAAACAATAAACTAAAGATAAAATTAATCACTAGAAAATTGCAGGAAATCTGGAATTGCTGGAAAATCTTCAGCCTTCAAATCTTCAAATTGGTTTGTAAATGCCGATCTTATGCCTTGGGATCTAGAGAGGTTCAAGTTGTCTTCACAAAACTTGCTAGCTTCCCTCTCAAATTTGATTAACTCTATGACCTATATCAACTAGTTGTCCCTTTGACTACTATTTCTAAGCCAACAAATCTCAAAACAATTGCATGTATGTCTTTAAATGATTTAATAAACCATCCTCTTGTTTTGAAATACATGTCTTGTTTTTAAATCCATGTCTTGTTTCTGCTTTCCATGGATTTTAAAAACCATCTCTTGTTTCTCCTTCTCATGGATTTTAAAAATCATGTCCTATTTTGCAATGGTTGGTAAAGTATTTTTACTTTCCCCTTTTACTCATATAAATTTTTTTGGATAAGTATTTGTTCCAATTTGATTTTCCATGCATTTCTCTTCTTTATACCATCACAAAAAACATATCTTTTTTCGCTATACAAATTTTGTTTTTACTCGGACTCCTTTTATTCACCTATACATTAGTTTCATAAGTATATGATGTGTAAAAATCAACCTCCTTCATTCATAAACTTATTTTGTAACATATTTCCCACCACATTTTTATTTAAATTAATACGAATAATAGTTTTTCCGGGGGGTGTTAGTAAGTTGTTTAGGACGGGGGTCCAAAGCTATAAAACATGGTAAAGGTGAAATCACTTTTTCCATAGGATGGGGGGTAAGTTAAGCGTCAAATTAGGAGACCCCTCTCACGCCCCCAAACCCCCCACCCCTCCCCCCCCCCCCCCCCCGGGAAATTTATCGATAACCCTTGAAAGTTTAATGCATGAAGTGCAGGGTAGGGTCATATTGTGATTTAACTTTTCAATTTTGACTTGGGATTGATGTATTTAGCATAAAAGAAAATATCATTCCTATAATTTATAGATTCGGTGGCTAAGTTATTTTTAAATTAATTTTAATAATTCAAATAAATAATTTTACACCTAGACATTTTTCTTTGTTTTGTGGTTTTGAGGAGTAGACTTCAACTTGCTCTATCTTTTGATCTGGAAGTCGATTTGAAGCACCATATATAGCATTGGAAAGCTATCGTTGATCAATTTATCATGAAAACACCTACAAAATTATTTGACCTGGAATTTATATGCAAAAAATATCCCAAACATTCAGAATTATCTTGACCATAAGACTTCAAAAACTATAAGGCTCCTTGGACAAGCAAACCTTTAGGCTATGACACCTAATGGTTCATAGTCTAAACTAACTAAAATGAATAGAAAGAGGCCAACGCCACTAATTCCTATTATAGGACCCTAATATGGGTATAGGAAAAATATACAAAGAGATTTATGGGACTCCCTTAAAGAGGTTATCATAGTAACAGATATATGACTTTACCTTACTCTTTTCTTACTAGATTTTTTTTCTACAAGCTAGCCATCCAGGACTTGGACATTACTGATTCAATTTCTAGTTCACTTCTCATATCCCAAATAGTGGAATATGATCAGTTGTTAATAAATACATACATATTTGATATGTTGGCTAAGAAGTTTACTCACTGTCTCTCAATCAACTAGTTATCTATGTTTGTAATTGTAAATGGATCTTCCACCTAGGACAATATTTATTTGTAATTTATTAAATTCATTGGAATTTTCTTAGGTTTCACTCGGTCTATTCTCATATAGGATAATCTACAATATTTGATAACATAATGCCTTTAAAAGCTTAAATAATCCAACTTTTACAATATGTTAAGCCTATTATCACTAGGGATTCTTGATTTAAACAATTTTGAGAACATCTGGAAGTTAGAAACCTAATGCCAATTTCTATTTTTATCTAATATAATGAGTATTAATCTTGAGGAAAACATATATTTGAACTAGATTTATGATCCATTAGTTAAATTTTCCCTTATATAAAAATATTTATTATTTATTATTTGAATTTCAACTACCTCATTTTCTCTTCAACTTTGAATTGATATTGATTAAGTAGAAGTATAACAAACATGTCAGGATACTTGTGACTTATGCAATGTAGACTGTTCATGCCTATATTGATGTATGATCTATATTATACACACCTGACCTCAATTGTTCATCAAGTTGTGGCGGGAGTCAGGACTGAGGAGATAATATTGGCTTTCATCAAGGCCCTTATGTCAATTTTAGTCAATAATGGCATGTTCTATGCTTAGCACAATTATTTTAATATTCCTCTAGTGGCCCAATGACAACTTCCAAATTAGATTTCTAATAGCAATCACCTTAGCCATTAATCACATTGACAATAAAAGTAGATAGAACATAAAACAATATGAAAAATACAAGATGAGACAAGAGAACACTAGATTTAGTGAATGCCATGGAAAAAACCTTTTACCAAATCTTATTATTATTATATCAAATTTTCAGCAAAGAGAGAGAGTACAAAAGTCAAATTTACTTGCCAAATTCAAACTCAAAACAACCTTGTCAAAATCAGCAATAAACTGCAGTCAAAACATCCCTAACAAGAAATTCAAATATGGTCAAAGTAGCAATATGATGTCCTCAAAATAACTTGGTCTTCCCCAGTCAAACTCAGCCTGATCAGGAGGTCAAATTCAACCTAAAATAGTGATAGAGTGAATGGTCAAACTTTGTTAAATTGTTGTCCTTAAATTTGCAATCAACATACAATTTTGTCTGCAGTCAAAGTGCTTAGATTACCCTAGTTCTTGTGTTGAAAGACACGCCCTACCAAAATAGATAATCTCCCAAAAGATTGAAGTGAAACTTTCTTTCAAAGGCCAAAGTCAATTATTGGTCAATGTTGGTCAAACTGCAAGTTTTTTTAAGATTTTCTACCCTACAATTTAGCTCTGAAATTCATCCTCCTTGATCCACACGTGAGACAGAGAGAGAATGCCTAATGTTGTATGAGCCAATGAGAGAAGGAGAAAGAATGTGTGAGTGATGATGATGAGAAAAGTCACTTTTATTTATACAAGTCGTTAAGGGAGAAGTGACACATCCATTGGGCTTTTTGAGCCTACATGATGATGTGACTGACCTTGTCAATTTGCACATGTGTGGGCATAAATTAAAAATCAAACTTCTGCTTGTCCAAATGAGATGATATTTATATCAATTTTGGTTCTCTCGAAAAGAGAAATTTAATGCAATCATAATCTTCATCAAATGAGTTGTCCCAATGTGGAATTTGGCCCTAGTTGCCAATTTTAACACTCCCTCTCAACTAGGGAGAATTCCTATTGCGAATCATAGATCATCATATCATCTGGCTGTCATGTCACATCTTATTGTCTCATCTCATCTCTGCTCTACTGACCACTGATATGAATAATAAAGAAGAATCAATCGAGAGTGAAACACAATACCTTACCACTCTTAACTGACAAATGTCAGTCTTGATCCTAGATCAAGTTGTTGAACACAATGCATCTCACTTTGGCTTTTGTAGAAGATCACGGTGGTATCGAACACATGCTCAAATAGCTCACTAAGTATTTTTCACAACCAAATAGCTTCACAACAGACCATACTTTTTGTAATGTATTTGGCCTCGATAGTGCTTAGAGAAACCAATTTCTTCTTCCTGATCATCCAAGAAATCGAAGCAAACCTTAATGAGAAGCAACATCTAGATGGCATTTTATGGTCCACCACACTTCTAGACCCGTCCGCATCAGTATATCCATGTAGGCTCAAATTTCTAATAGTGTATCTCAATCCATAGTTGATTGTGCCATAGAGATGTCTCAAGATATTCTTAGTAGCAATCCACTGTATATGATGAGGATCAACCATAAATTGACTCAATGTATTCAAAGCGAAGCATATGTCAAGACAAGAGTTTACTTAGAACATTAGGGCCCCCACATTTTGTCTATATTCGAAAGGGTTTTCCAATTCGGGCCCAGCAACACTTCCACATAACTTCTTGAAGTTGAGTTCCATCAGAGTAGACACTGAATTGCAATCCACCATCCCACATGTCTCAAGCAACTTCACAATGTATTTTCCTTAAGAAATGAAAATCTAACATGGCTTGTTCCATACCTCTAGGCTTAGGAAGTAATGCATCACACCTAGGTCCTTCATGTTGAACTCGGAAGCCAACTCCCTCTTGCATCGATAAATGAGAGGGTCTGCACCTGTAAGGAAGAGATCATCCACATAAAGGACCAAAATGAGAGGCATGTCCTATTCAACCTTGAAGGATAGGTTAGGATCAACATCGCTCCTTGTAAACTTATACTTCAGAAGATAGATATCAATCCTCTCATACCAAACCCTAGGGTCTGGCTTCAACCCAAAGAGGGATTTCTTAAACATGTTCACATATGTGCTTCTTTCTTGTACTTTGAACCCATCAGGTTGTTCTATGTATACTTCCTTCTTAAGCGAGCCATGTAAGAAAGCAGTCTTAACATCCATCTGGTGTAGGTTCCATCTTTGAGAGACATTTAGGGAAATAATGGATCATATAGTGGTATATTGGGAAACCGGTGCAAATATATCATCATATTCCACTCCTTCCTGTTGAGAGAAGCCTCAAGAAATGAACCTATCTTTATATTTTTTATCACTCCCATTAGCTCCATGTTTTATTTTGTAAATCCTTTTAGAAATAACCACAGATTTATCCTTGGGTCTAGGAACCACATCCTAGAAATCATTCTTCATGATAGATTCTTATTCCTCATTCATCGCATCCTTCCATACTTGGTGCTTTATGGATTCCTCAAACATACATGGATCAGATTGAATAATAGTACTCATAGAAACTAAGTACCCTTGACACCTATTTGGCTTCTTGCTTTCAGGGAAAGTCCCTCTTGGAGCAATATGTCTCTCATCATCCTATAGCATATCTTTGAGCCACAATGATCTTTTCTTTGAGATAGAGGGATCACTAGGTGGGGGATCAATGGGATCCATCAGGCCTTCAACATCAAGCATAGGTTCATCTAAAGGAGGTTCATCCTATTTTTTTGTGAAACCATTATCATTGTTCTTCCTTGGAATGGGGAGATCCCAGACGTTCCCAAGGGTAGTATCTTCATAGAAGGTGAAATCATGGCTAACTTCCACATCTCTTTGTTGAGGCACACAGATTCTATATGCTTTTTAATTTTCATTCTAGCCCATAAATATACCTTTCTTCCCAGATGCTTCCAACTTGTTTCTTTTCTCTTCAGGCAGATGAAAATACACAAGACAACCAAATATTCTAAATTTAGAAACATAAGGTATCTTACCAGTGAAAACTTCTTCAGGTGTCTTGAAATCAAATGCTTGATGTGAGCTCCTATTTTGAACATACACAATAGTGTTGGCAATTTCTCGCCATAAGAACTTCGACAGACTTTGATCATCGAGCATGGCATGGGTGGCTTCCATGATTGTTCAATTCTTCCTTTCAGCAATGCCATTTTTCTCAGGTGTGTATGGAATGATATTCTTCCTCTTAAAGCTAGTCTCTTTGCAAAAGTCATTGGATTCTTATTTTGTTCCATTCAGTCTTGAATATCTTGATCTTCTTCCATGTTTTATTTTCCACCAAGACTATGAATAGAAAAATTTGAACACTTCATCCTTCTTCTTCAAGAAGTAGATCCATGTTTTGTGAGAGAATTCATCCAAAAAAATTGCATAGTATAAGTATCCTCATAATGATGTTACGAGAAACATACCAGATAGGTCAGAATGTACAAATTGAAGAATATCGGAAGTTTGACTTTCACTTGAAGGGAATGGTTCCTTTGTAAGTTCCCCAACTACACAAATCTAAAAACTCCTTCATGGTTCATGTTGAACTCGGACATAACTGTTACCATCTTCCTTACCCTAGGTAAGGCTTTGTAATGAAGGTGAGAAAATCTTTGGTGCCATAATTTAGATTGAAGAGAAGTATCACAATTCAAGGCTCCCAAAGGACTTCCAGCAACTTGATAGAGACATTCAACCCTAAATCCAAGTGAAAAAACATCTGTAGGTTTCTTTACCAAATACATACCTTTCCATCAATGAATGCTACCTTGAAGCCCTTATCTTCCATCGCAAAAATATACACCATGATCTTCTTTAAATCGAGCACATACAACACTTCTGATAGATGAATGGTTTGACCTAGATTCAAGTGAAGAGTGACAATACCTATTCCTTTCATGGGATTACTCTTCTTTTCAACCAAATCTGAGAGGGCCTCTTTCTACCCAGTGAAGTGCCTTGATGCTCTGCTATCAATGAATCAATGATCCAAAGTATCCAGAGGAGAGGCAGTAGATAAAGTGGAAATAAGATAAAATTATTTTTATTTTCCTACAACTTTACTTTCCTCATACCCGGAATTTCTTGTCCTTTTGGGAGGTTGACCATTTCCATCTCGAACAGTAGGAGCATTCCTTTTTCCTTTGTTGTTGAACATGTTGTTCCTTTGATTGTCATTTCCTTTATAGTTGTTGTGATTTTTATTTTCATCATCCCTTGGAGTATCCTTCTTGTGACGACACTCTCTAGAATAATGGCCAAACTTGTTGGAATTGTAGCACCTTCCTTTTCTCCCTTCTTTGAATACCGACATGAATTCTTGAACTTGTCTCTTTGGACCAGCATTATTCTTCCTTTTATCATGATTGGAGAAAGAAGTAGGTTCATTTCCATTTGAAGGCTTGTCTCTCTCAACCATCCTCGTCTCTTCTTGAGTGCATCTAGCCGATAATTTGTCGAAAGTAGGAATCATGTTATTGTTGAGAATGGTGGCATTAAATATATCCCATTCTCTTGTAATACTTCTAAGAGCAATGGGAGTGAGTTCCCTATCATCAACAAATTCTCCATTAGATAGAAGGTCATTATTTATCTCTGTAATCCTCATGGAGTAGGATTGGATAGACTCCCCTTTTTCCATCTTGATATCCTTCATCTTTTTTTTGAGAAAGAGGATTTGATTTTCATTGTTCACTTTCAACATCCCAACCAAATTATCATACATCTCCTTATATGTTTCTAAATTTGAAATCTAAGGAACCAAATGCTTTTAAATAGAGTCTAGAATGATTCTTTTAGATTTGACCCCACCTTTCTTGTATTTCATCTTTGCAGCAATAGGTGCATTAGAAGGAGGCTCCACCAATCTTCCCTTAACTATTGACATTATGATACAGGTGTTGTCCTTGATAGCAACTCACTCAGATGATAGTTCACAGTACAGAAGATTAACAATCAAAGAATTACAAATCGGACTACAAAGAATGAAGAAAGAGAGGTATACATAGGTTCACCTTGACAAAGGAGCATATACGTGCGGGTTAATAGACCAAAAGGAGCGTATAACGTACACGCACACTTTCACAGAATGAAAAGTGCATATATATTGGAAAACTAAGCTTTGGTCCAAGGTATTTGGTCCATGGTATTTTGATGCATGGTATTGGTCTAAGGTATTGACCCTAGGTATTTGGTCCAAGGTATTGGTCCTAAGTGGTTTTGGTCCATGGTATTGAGAAAGGCATAAAACTATATAAGGAGGAGAAGATCATTAGGCCAGGGTGTGCAAGAATTGAATATCTAAGGATGTGTGAGATCTATATGCAGGTTATCGGCTTATGGTTCTTTGCATGATCTAAATCAAGGATGAACCTGAGCGGTTGATGAGGGATAAGATCTAATGATGGATCAGAATCTTAAGGCTTGAAATGAATAATAATTATCTAGTTTGATTATTTATAATCTAGATCTGAATACTGACGTATGGGTTATTTTGTAAATGTTATGATGTGGGTATGATTGATGTCTGGAATAGATACAAAGTTATGAGAAATATTTGTAGATCTGAATGTTGGTTTGCTTTGGCAAAAGTGCATATAAACATTGGTTCATCTCATCAGAGTAGTGTATACATTATGAAATATGATATCTAAATTTGCAGTTGGTTGTAGTGGTTGTTGCAAAGTTCTGGGTTCTGCTCTGTGTTCTAGTGACTGTGTTTTGATGACAGGCCTTCAATGAATCAGTTATGGGTGATTCAGAGATTGATGACTGAGTATTCAATGATTGGTTAATGTAATGGTTCTATTGCAGTGGTGATTGATTTTTAGCTTCAATGTTATTGATGGGTCGAGTATGAAAATTGGATGAAACGTGACCTTCAGATTACGGTGTTGTGTTCCAGGAGTATACAATATGAAAATTTATGAAACGTTGTCCCTGGAGGAAAAGAGAAGGTTTTAGCATTATTTAGGTCAATGGCTACGTACTAGTAAACATATCGGCCAGTACAAGAGCCAGGGGGTTAGAACTCCCTTCGAGTAGTAGCTAGAAAACGAGTGAAGGTTGGAGCCTTTAGTAGGTCAGCGCCTACGTACTAGTAAATAGATCAATTAGTACAAGAGCTAGGGGGTTGTAGTTTCCTTCGAGTAGTAGCTAGAGAAGGAGAGAAGGTTGTAGCCTTCTACAGGTGGGTGCCTATGTACTGGTATAAGTTTGCACCAGTACAATATTGTAAACAAGTTTTTCTTATATTAAAAAGAAGACAGCAACAGGTGGTTTTTGTCCTGCATTGGATTTCCACCTTAAATCTTGGTGTTCATGTGTATTTTTACTGCACCTAGTTACTATTTATATCGTTAATGAAGTACTAATGCACTCATTAAAAATCAACATATGATGAATTAACTAAATCATAAGTTTGTTGGATATACGCTAGTTGCCTTAAATACAGTTGCATGTACACACAAGTTCCCTTCATTGAGGTAGCATATATGAATCTAATTATGGAAATGAAAAAGTTATTGATTTGCTAATACTGATTCACCTCCCCCCCTCTCAGTATTATTTCCAACAACTAGTATCAGAGCAAATCCTTCAGAAGAAGCTTGATCGCTTGAAGCGAGATCCATCAAAAGGAATAACAAGAGAGAATGGGATCCATTAGATCGCCAATATTCAATGGAAGCAATTTTGTTTACTCGAAAATAAGAACCATAGCCTATCTACAATCGCTTGGAACTGATGTTTAGGAAATTGTGGAAAAATGATATACATTTCCAACAGTGATTCCTACAGATATGGCAGGTAAAAAGGATTATGAAACCAATGCCAAAGCTATCACTATTTTATTAGGAAGTTTGTCAAAATCAGAGTTTGTCAAAGTCATGAAGCTCAAATCAGCGAAATAAATATGGGACAAAATTGTTCTAAGCTATGAAGGAGACTCTTAGGTAAAACATGCTAAGCTTAAAACTCTCAGAATTTAGTATGAAACTCTTAAGATGCATAGTGATGAAAGCATAGCCAATTACTTCCTACGTATAGATGAGGTTGTCAATTGTATGAAGAATCTGGGTGAAGAAATTAAGGAAGTTGTTTTACTTGAGAAAGTTTTGAGAACCTTGTCTACTAAATTTGATCCCAAAGTGTATTCCATAGAAGAAAAACAGGATCTACAAAATATCACTATGATGTAGCTTCACGGAATCTTAACTGCCTTTGAGATGAGAAAAGGAGGACCATCAGATATGAGAGAAGCCGCATTTAAAGCATCAACAAAGGGAAAATAAAAACTCTATTAATCATGACACATTTCAAAAGAAGAGGATGAGGTAAATTTTGTTAAGAAACTTCAATGGGGTTCTGGAAGGTTCAAAGGTAATCTTCCTTTGAAATGTTTTTCTTGTGGTAGAGTTGGTCATTACACTGCTAGATGCCATCATAACAAAGGAAATATGTTTGAAAAAGGTAATAGAATTTATTATACTCATGATGATAGTGATGGATTGTCCAATAGTCATGAAGATGATCAAGAAATTAAACTACTCATGGCATATGAAAATAATGGCTTAGAAAAGAAAGATTTCCTTAAAGAAATCAGTCAACTTAAAATAAGTTTGTCAGAAAAAGATACAGTCATAAACACAGTGACACATCAAGTCACTGAAAAGGACAAACACAATAAAGTGTTAGAATTTGAAGTAGTAAGTCTAAGGAAAGAACTTGAAAAGACAAAGACTCTGAATCTTAGATTGGCTAAAGGATCAGAAACGTTAGATGAAATCCTCAAAGTTTACCGTTCGCCCATTATAAAGACTAGTCTTGGTTTTCATGAAGGTGAATATAGCTCACAAGGTAAGATAAGAAACTCTAATGAAAAATCTGAGATGCTCAACAAGAAAATAAAAAGTCAACCCCATCAACAACCAAGGAAAGAAATTCTTCAAAGAAAATCTTTTACCCCTAATTGTGGAAGTGATAGTCGGTTATTTCCTTCAAGAAATGATGTTGAATGTTTTATATGTCATAATTTTGGACATGTTGCAACTAGATGCAGAAGTAGAATGGTTCAAAGCCATCACATAGAAAGATCATCACATTCCAGGTACTTTAAGGGATATTGTTTGTCTTCCAATATGTTTGGCCACAAAGCTATTGATTGCAATAAAAGGAATATGAAACATGTAAGATGTCATGTGTGTAACAAGTTTGGACATAAAGTAAAGGAATGTAGGAGTCAAATTCGGAGACCAAACCAAAAGGAGCATACATCATCACAATCCAAGGTATTGAAGAAGACGGAATTATTGTCAGAAAGATGTGGCATAGCTCAGTTTGTAGACATAACAAACCCACGGGAAGCTGAAAGTGTAAAACTTCAGTATTCCAATTTTCATACATAGCTATTATGAAGAGAAGTCACGTATATACATGAGTTAGATGTTGCACAGTCACGTATATGGTGTTCTAAAGAAAAAGCAGTGGGATAGACTGAAGAAAAGGAATGTGATATGGTTTAGTCACTTATCTACTCTATTCGATGATGGTATGTGTTGGTTGGCATAGGTTCAGGGGGAGCATATGCTTCTAATAATGCATTATTGGCATTATCCTAGAAGATCTTGATACAGATCCACATAGCTGTTTTGATTCAGGTGACTCCTTTGATGATGGAAATATACATGTTGTTGATCTTGATGTTCCTGATGGTGCAGATCATATGGTGTATAATAGTTGTTGATAACTATCATGATCTTGTTTAGATCGGTTGTCCTTGTTATAAATGTCATGTATATCATTTGATGTAAAGGTCATGAAAAGACCTGATTTGTAACCCCACTATGCATGGGAAGGATGATGTAATAATTTCTATTTTCAGTCATGTATAAAAAATTGGTATATCCCCACTTGGTTGGGTGGATGAGTCAAATTTGGTATATCCCCACTTGGTTGGGAGATGGATGTATGTATGACTCATTGAAGGTCATACTCACATAGTTGAGTTATAGAGTCGTGTTATTCTCTTGAAAATATTTTTGCAGACTCGACTTGTGCTCACGAGGAGCATGGACAGATTGGTACATCTTAGCATGTACAAAGGGGGAGCTCAATTAGAGATTTCAGCATGTACTCAGGGGGAGTATGGACATAATAATGTATATCAAAGGGAGAGAATATCTTGGTCCGCCCTTTGCCCTTGATGTCAAAAGGGAGAGTGTCGTAGTGTTGTTATTGCCATCAAGTCCAAAGGGGGAGATTGTTGGCATTATGATACAGGTGTTGTCCTTGATGGCAACTCACTCAGATGATAGTTCATAGTACAGAAGATTAACAAGCAAAGAATTACAGATCAAACTACAGAGAATGAAGAAAGAGAGGGATACACAGGTTCACCTTGACAAAGGAGCATATACACGCAAGTTAAAAAACCAAAAGGAGCGTATAATGTACACACGCACTTTCACATAATGAAAAATGCGTATATCTTGGAAAAATAATTTTTGGTCCAAGGTATTGGTCCATGGTATTTTGATCCATGGTATTGGTCCAAGGTATTTGGTCCGAGGTATTGACCCTAGTTATTTTGTCCAAGGTATTGGTCCTAAGTGGTTTTGGTCCATGGTATTGAGAATGGCATAAAACTATATAAGGAGGAGAAGATCATTAGGCCAAGGTGTGCAAGAATTGAATATCTAATGATGTGTGAGATCTAGTATGTAGGTTATCGTCTTATGGTGCTTTACTTGATCTGAATCAAGGATGAACCTTAGCGGTTGATGAGGGATAAGATCTAATGATGGATCAAGATCTTAAGGCTTGAAATGAATAATCATTATCTAGTTTGATTATGTATAATATAGATCTAAATACTGATGCATGGGTTATTCTGTAAATGTTATGATGTGGGTATGGCTGATGTCTAGAATAGCTACAAAGTTATGAGTAAATATTTGCACATCTTTACGTAGGTTCACTTTGCAAAAGTGTTTATACACGCTCGTTCAGCTCATCAGAGTAGCATATGCATTATGAAATATGATATCTAAATTTGCAGTTGGTTTTAGTGGTTGTTGCAAAGTTCTAGGTTCTGCTATGTGTTCTAGTGACTGTGTTTTGATGACAGGCCTTCAGTGATTCAATTATGGGTGATTCAGAGATTGATGATTGAGTATTCAATGATTGGTTAATGCAATGGTTGTATTGTAGTGGTGATTGATTTTGAGGTTCAATGTTATTGATGGGCCAAGTATGAAAATTGGATGAAACGTGGCCTTCAGATTATGGTGTTGTGTTCTAGGAGTATCCAGTATGAAAATTTATGAAACGTGGTCCCTGGAGGAAGAGAGAAGGTTATAGCCTTCTGTAGGCAGGTGCCTACATACTTCTAAACATATCAGCTAGTACAAGAGCCAGGGGGTTGGAGCTCCCTTCCAGTACTAGCTAGAAAACGAGTGAAGGTTGGAGCCTTGAGTAGGCTAGTGCCTACGTACTAGTAAACAGATCGGCTAATACAAGAGCTAGGGGTTGTAGCTTCCTTCTAGTAGTAGTTGGAGAATGAGAGAAGGTTGTAGCCTTCTACAGGTGGGTGCCTGCATACTGGTATGAGTCTACACTAGTACAAGATTGTAAACAGGTTTTTCTTATATTAAAAAGAAGACAACAACATGTGGTTTTTGTCCCACATTGGGTTTCCACCTTAAATATTGTTGTTCATGTGTGTTTCTTATGTGTGATGGTTTGTTCTGTTTTTACTACACCTGGTTACTATTTATATGGTTAATGAAGTACTAATTCACTCATTAAATATCAACATATGATGAATTAACTGAATCATAAGTTTGCTGGATATACGCTAGTTGCCTTTAATACAATTGCGTGTACACACAAGGTCCCTTCGCTGAAGTAGCATATATGAATCTGATTATGGAAATGAAAAATTTATTGATTTGCTAATACTGATTCACCTCCCCCCCCCCCCCCTCTGAATATTATTTCCAACATTCACATAGTCCATGGCATCATGCTCTTCAAAAATCAAGTCCAAAGTAATCTTCCATGCATGATAGTCATCTTTTTCGTTAATATTATCCTCATATTTGAATTAAGATGTAGAAGCCATTGAAGCTAGTTCAAAAAGATCTCTCTTAGTTATTGCTTTTCTCTCTCTTGCTTGGGATTTTTCCTCGCCTGTGCTTTGATACCATGTTAGTTTTAGTTAAAAATGGTATGTTCTATGCTTAGCACAATTACTTCAATGTTACTTTAGCAGCCCAATGAAAAATTCCAAATTAGATTTCCAATAGTAATCGCATTAACTATTAATCACATTGACTGTAAAAGTATATAGAACATAAAACAATATGTAGAAGACAAGCCAAAACAAGAGAACACCATATTTGGTACATGTCAGGGAAAAACCCCAAGATAGGGAAACTCCTTGATTAAATTTTCTTATTAGTATATCAAATGTTCAACAGAGATAGAGAGTACAAATTGACTTTCCAAATTCAAAGTCAAAAAAACCCTCTCAAAATTAGCAATCAATTGAAGTCAATGAGCCCTAACCAGAAAGTCAAAGATGGTCAAAGCAACAATAGGATGTCCTCAAAATAGCCCGGTCTTCCCAAGTAAAACTCAATCTAATTAGGAGGTCAAAATCATCCCAAAACAATGACAAAGTCAACGGTCAAACTATTGTGTTGAAATTTGTAGTCAACCTACAATTTGGTCTACAGTCAAAGTGGTCATATTACCTTGGTTCGTGTACCAAAAGATGTGGCTTTCCCAAATATATAATCTCCCAAAATATCGAAGTCAAATAGTCCTTGGAATCTCAAAGTCAACATTGGTCAAACTGTAGAATTTTTTGAGATTTTTGGCCCCACAATTTAACTCTAAAATTCATCCTCCTTTATCCACATGTGTGAGAGAGAGATAATTCCCAATGTTGTATGAACCAATGAGAGAAGGATAGAGAATGTGTTTTGTGATGATGATGCCAAATGAGGAGAAAATTCACTTGTATCTATACAAGTCATTGAGGGAGAAGTGACACATCCATTGGGCTTTATGACCCTACATGATGATGTGGCCGACCTTGACAATTTGCACATGTGTGGGCATAAATTAAAAATCACACTTGTGCTTTTCCAAATGAGATTATCTTTATATCAATTTTGGTCCTCCCCAAAAGAAAAATTTAATGAAATCATCATCTTCCTCAAATGAGTTGTCCCAAGGTTGAATTTCGCCCTAGTTTCCAATTTTAACACCTTAGGATAGACCTTATAAAGTGAAGCTATGCAGTATGTAGCTGACATGAATTTAAAGTGACAAATAAACTAATTTGTGCATTTACTATTTATTGTGCTAACCTCGGCTCTTCAAAGTGGCTTTAATTACTAGATAGTGCAATCTTCGATCTAGTGGGGCTAATGTTACTTTTAAAAATTAAGGACACTAGTATATACTCGAGTTAATTTTTATTTCTCTTGTTGTGACTTGATTCTGATAATGTTTGTAATTTTATTTATGACTGTCATTTCTAGGTTAGTGCAACTTAGGGATATCACAACAACATTGAGTTTCTTTCTTTGTTGTACACACAACATGTTGAAGACATTACAAGAAAGACATATGATATAAAAACTACATTCTTGATTTTGTTCTAAACTTGTGCTATTACTTCTAGCTATTATGATAGATCTCACTAATAAAAATATCTATCAAGTTGTGTTTCTGGAACCAAATTTGTAATGCTACTGTATGACTCTTTTAATTTTTAGGATGATCTCCTTCTATGTTTCTTGTTTCTTCTTATCATTTGAAAAAAAGTCAACTAGATGCATTACAATAAACATAAAATATGAATACATTATCGTGTTTACTTCTAAAACTCATTATGATTTGATGATGAAACAATGAGGCAACGTTTTCTACTACAGGCTTCATTAGTAAATGCCAACAGAAAATTGTGTGTTTTGTTTTTATGACATGGGCCTTCACTCCACATCTGAAAAGGAATTTATAATGACAGTTAAACCATAGATTAACATATTGTATTATATGTATTTGATACCAGCTAGAAAATAATTTACATGATGAGTATATTGAATTGATATAAAATGTGCTTCTCCTTTTTTCTTCTTGTATAGACCTGTGCTTATCTTGATGAGCTTGGGAATCTTCCACAAACACATATATATGCTAAGATTGAAACTATCAAGGTATTTTGTGTGTGTTAATATTTTTTCTTCATGTTTAAACCATCTTACATAGACCACTGCACAAGAAGTATCTGATTATTCTAATGTTGATATATACAACTTGTGTTGCAGGGTCTGAAGCATTTTCATGAGATCTTGCAAGAGGTAGATGGTATTATTCTTTCACAGGCTAATTTAAGGATAGATCTTCAACCAGAGAAGATAACCTTTGTTATTTTTCATAAAAAAATAATCCATATATCTATTACTTGTTGTTTTTCCCATACAAAATTGAAGGTGTCTCTCATTGTAATATGACTACGACTCTCATTGTGTTCTTGCATGGTCATATTTTAGCACTTTTACTAAATCCAAACCTAATCTAGTCCTCGAGTATGTTAATGATAGTCAGGATTGATGGAATTTCCTAATATGCTCTCTAAGTAAGTATAATTTATTATGAATTGTATTTATTTATTATAATTTAAATACCAAATCTGATTTATTTTTAATCCAACAATGTTTTATGCCCAGAAAATTGTTTATGCTCAAATAATTCTAAAATTGTTGGAAATAAACACACTGGTAATTTTAACTTAAGAAAATAAAAATTATGCGATGGAAATAAATAGGAAAATCAACACAAGATCAACACTTTTTTTTTTTTTTTTTAATGTATTATAAGTTCTTGTGGAGTATTATCATCTTTCCTATTAAAGCTTTTATGCTTATGAGTTCCCTTGAATCCAGATTATGTTATACCACTCTTGTTATGATTGATAGAATGAGCAATGTTTTATTTAACTAGGACTTTGTACTAATTTTCATTAGCAAGAGAGTTCCATCACTCAAATGCCAAACGTATAGCCTTATGAGGGATTTCATGTTATAATTGAAATCGTAGTTTAGTTTTTATAATTGAAACAAGTATTAGAATCAAGTAAAAATCATGGGAATTGGCCTTACCACATGAAAATCCAACAAGGGCCTGAGTATTGTTTCCATACTTGGAAATTTCCAACAAGTGCCTGAGTATTGTTTCCATACTTGGCAATTTCATTCCTATGCGGGAGGTGAATGTCACGACAATTAATTTTCCAAAAAAAAATTCTAAAATATACAATTTATAACACGAGAAATTTCACCTTATTGACTTGAGGTTCCCTGGATCTATTTCATAAAACTTTTAGCATTATAGTTAAATTTCAAATATAAATTACAGTAGCAATATACTTCTTTTGTCCAAGAAAATCACTTGGAAATCTCAATAAATAGACACCTAAAATATTTAGTTGAAGGACACAAGATTCAAAACCTTTAGGGCACAATCTCCTTCATCAACCAACTCTAAGAATTACTTTAATTAAAGAAGATTTGTTTCTTAAAAAAATTGATTTCTAGTTTCTTCCTAGTAGGTTAAATCAAATAACCTATCAACCAAGCTGTCATGATAAATCATGATATAGAAACGACCAAAAAACCACTTAAAAACATTGAAAACTTCAGTCTGATTTTCAGATCTCCAACAAACAACTTTGGAAAACAATGAAACAATGCATATTAAGATATAACCGAAGAGACAAAACAATACCTCAACTCATTTTAAGATGGTACATGTCCTTTCAACTCATTTAAGCAAGGAAACTCCAGTTCCTGCCAAACCCTAGATAAAGCATCCACTATCAACAACAAAACATAACCAACAATACCACATCCTAGAAAGGTTCTCACAAAGCTACTCTCGATGGCTCTTATGTATTTCCAAGTGGGGCAGTTTCAGTTTTGAGCCCTAGCAAGTGATTCCTTCAAACCAAACCTCTATTAATTAGAAGGTCCATAAAGGAAAATGTAAAGTGTCAAGTGAAACTACTTATGCATTATTTCTGAGCTATTTATTGCTAATCAAAATAATTTATCATGTAGAGATACTTTTAACCAGGAAGTTGGGCGCTTCCCATCTAACTGTTTCGTTTGTGAAATGCCACCTGAATTGCATTTCCCTTTATGAAAGGAAGTAATGAAATATGTTGCATTGACCAACGAAAGTTGTTTCAATAGCTCTTCTAGCAAATGTAACATAGGCTAGAGAATAAATTACAGATACATTGAGATCTTACTTGTTTAGCTTTTCTTACTAATGGCATTATATTATGTCTTAGAACATGTTGATAGATGATTGTTTAAACTTTTGAAATACTTTCCATGTTTTTTACGAATTAGGACCATATCATATCAATGTCGAGATGTGTATGTGGAGAAACAAACATTCTTGCAAATTCTCTCTGGCTAAAAAAAGGACTCTTCATGCTCTCTTTCTAAAAATGACTCTTCATGGTACCATAAATTGAATTTTGGAGACCAACACCAGCTATGCAGAAAATGTTGGCAACTTGCTACAAGTCCAATATATATTAATTAATGGATAAAGTATGCATGAGTACAAGTTGATATTAGCTGCCTAATTATGGCTATATGATGGGCCAAATGTTTTATGTTGTAGATATGGAGGCATCCAATTATCCTAGGTCCAAAGTCCCATTTCCTTCTCTTTCATGATGTGAAAAGGAGGCAGACACAACTCCAACATCTGACATGTCAAATGTGAAGGAAATTATAACCGAAATCAAGCCACATGTGAACCAACCACAAAAATCATTAGATAAAAACCACTCTACAAATATATTGTTTCCACCTTAAGCAACATGAGTCTATGAGCACAAAAGAGCCTTTGTCATAGGAGAGTGCCACAATGGTTGAGGAAGAAGTTTAGTATAAGTTTCCTATTGGTAAGCCAGCTACTTATTCTTTTGGATTTGTGGATTTCTAGATTTCTTCTAAAGTAGGCATTTATCTGTAGTTTTGTTTCTTATGCACTTCAATATTTGCTTCTTTTCATCAAGAAAGAAGAAGAAAAATCAACTTCCACATGTTGGCCTAGTGCACAGTGGGGATCAAATGCTTACATGGCTTGTAGTTTTTGTATACCATACATGGGTTATGGACCAAGTCCTTTTGACATGCCATTTAATGGACAAATTATGCCAATGAATATGTGAGGAATGCAGGGATATATGCCAACTTTTGTCCCTTGTGTTCAAAGTTAACGTGTTTGGTTTATTGAGATATGTAACCATGTATCAAATGATATTTTTAAATGTGGGCTCATAATTATGAGACCTGGTCGAGTATTCTAAGTAACCCTGAGTTTCACTAGCTGAGTCAAGTGTAATGACCATGAGACCTAGGGAAACTCATCATAGCTTTGTTAGCTTGAAGACATTTTTAAGCTAGTCACACTCATCTTAACTCCATTAGTTTTACCAGTATTAGGAAATCTTCAAAGACTTGGCAATACTTTGAGTTGTGCATGATTTAGTCAATTTTGACATTTAAAATAAAAACCTATACATTCCTAAACCAAGAATAAAAATCACATTCCTAAATTATTTTTTGAAGGAAAATTTTATACTCACTTTGTTTACTAAATATTTAGGATTCTGAGTCAAAGTCTTATGATTCCGAGTCAAAGTATTACTCTTAAATTTGTGCAGTCATTTCAATTTTGTATTAACTAAGAAAATTTGCAAATTTTGCAGAATATATGGATTATGGTATCGGTGATTACAAACTATCCTCCAGTTTTGAGTTTTGAGTAGAGAGGAGTTTGAGGCTATGCAAGCAGAGCAGAGGAGAAAAAGTATAGAATAGGAGCAATGACATGGTAACAAGTAATAAACCTTTAACTTCTAGAAAATATATGTACATGTTAAGTGTTTTGAGTAACCTAAGTTATGCATTTCATATTTTTCTTTTATCAAATTAAAAGAAATAGTTCTAGGCTAGACAATGATTAAGAATTTTGTTTCCAAACCTTTTCATCCAAGTAGTAGAATTTTGCATATTAGATATTGATCTATCTCCTCAACCCTACCCTCACATATGTCATAACTCTCCGTTATCTTAGATTGTGCACATGGAGAGCCTTGTTTCCAAGATTCAGTGAAATTTATTGAAAACAAATTCCACAACATTTTTGTTAAATGTGTGTGAAGGTTGAATTAAAATCATGTTTTGCCAATACTATAAAATCCAAATGTAGCATATGGTACTATAAAATTAAGTATCTTTGTCAGACTTTCAAATACCTCAAACAAACAACGTTTTTGTTTGTTGTGGAGGAAAATGAAATAGCATTTCATATTGTGGCCGGTTCTTGGCAATAAATATTTGTTGCTACTTTAATTACCAGAACCTTTATCTTCCACCGAGGAAATGACAACCAAAACTTTTTCCTGCCACCGAGGAATTGACAACCCATTCTTATGTATCACCGTCGACCATCGAATTGTAATTATCATCACATCAAAGTGATTTAGATAATTGATCTACATAAAACTCTTTAATGTATTTGGGTTTCATCAATAACTCCATGTAAGGCCCTTTCTTTTTGGCTTAATACATTATTCGTTATAACTTATAGCTTAATTGGTTTTGTTCTCCTTCTCTTGATATTATCTTATGTTGATTTCTCTTGTTTTTTTATACTGATTAAAACAGATATAGATACTCTAAAACATGATCCACACGAAGGGATAGATAGAGGAAAATGTGCTCTATTATACGTATTCAAAATTCTACCTTTTGAATTTGGTGATGCAATTTTGAAGGTGTCAATGGAATCCAAAATCGGTCAAACTACGCTTATTTGAGTTAATCATCTGTGTGTTTAAATATTGATGGATGGATTAGATTGTGGTTGTAGTTGGTGGGATAATTACTCTGCGCTGAGCAATATTGACAAATTCATTTATTGTGGAATATCCTCGATGCATTTACCATGGTGTGGTCAATCTAATATATATTGGGATTCTCATGTGGAAACATTACTTAGAGGTTTTTTTGGAAGTAAGTGAATCTACTGTAGAAATATCGTAGGCACTCTCTCTAAGAAATTGATGGCCAAGATTTAATATACCAGATTTATGATATTTTATGCAATTGATATGCGTTTACAGAAAAGGTCATAAATATAGTTCTTAAGAATTGGAAGGTGGAGATTGCCCAATTGATGTGTGTTGGAAGGTAAATCACACTGGCATACAAATTCAAATGTCCATAAGGAAAATTTTCATTTGGAGTTGTGCTGGAGGTAAATCATTCTTACACTGCCTATTTTATGCCAAACTAAATTTAGTTGTAATGTGAAGAGATTCTTAAATTTTGGTATGAAGTTAAACTGAGATCCATGAGGAATGACTCTCTTGGCAGAGCATTCAGTTTTTTTAGCAATTATTTTAGCTCTTAGAAACATGAAACTAAAGTATGAGATGAATATGTCTAACAATAAGATAGTTCAAAATGGTGGTAGTTAATTTTTTGTATTAAGATCTGCAATGGGATGATGATCCCATCTCATTATGAACTTAACATGTGAACTATCAATGTCTATATATGCAATTTCAAGGATTGTCATAACTACTCATATAATTCTTTAAAGGGTGTTAGCTCAATGGAATAACACTTGATTTATAAAAAAGGAGGTTAACATTTAGATCCCACCATCCCCTAACATGAATTAGAAAATGATATTGTAATTTATTTTTAATTAAATACTTTTTATATTGATTTATTTCAATTGTGAGATAATTTTTAGGATTCATTGTTTTATAGTCTATTTAAAGAGACGAAAGAAATATTGTCTCTATAAAGACAAAATGTCTTTAATCCAAATTATTGTCTCTCCAGAGACAAAAATGAAATTGTCTCCTGAGAGATAATAACAGTTTTGTTATATATTGTCTTTATAGAGACAATGTTTTAAGATAGTAATTTGAGACACTTGTTTAATGACAATATTTAAAACAATACACAAGTTTTTTTGTCTCAAGTTAAGACAATTTAGCCAAAAATGGTCTCAAATATTGTCTTAGAACCCCCCTCTATGTTGTAGTGATGCTATCCAAAACACACTTGTTCACCATAATAATGCTTGCGAAAAATAATTTTATTCATAAATTTATAATGATATTATATTTCATCAATACTATCACTTTGGCTTTGATGGTGATGGTTAATAGAATGTGCTTCCTTATAAGAGGTTATCAATTGAAATCAAAATGGGATAGAGTATGAGAATGTCCATATATTTTAGTATTCAAATTGTTGCTCAAAGGTGGGTTTCATATGTCACAAAAAGGGTATCATACACCAATTTAGTGTTTAATTTGTCCCATAAATAAAGCAGTTTTTATATCAATTTAATGTCTAATTTGATGATGACTTTAAAATTTAATTATTATTATTAGGATTAGAGCAATCAATAACTTGTTGAGAACACTAAGACAATGCCTAGTTCAAACCGAACTAGTTTCCACTACAACCTTTAGGCTAGTGCCAACAACCTACAAGCAATGGTCAAATCTAGCTGGTTGCAACTATAACATCTACACTAGTGTCATCATCTTACAAGCTAGCACTTAGTGGGTAACTTATGACTTAACAAGCACTGAAATATCCAAAGACACAGCTCTAAGGACACCCCATTCTAGAGGGGTGTCTATCATTCTAGTCTTATCACAAGAATCCAACATATCTATTTGAAAGAGAAAATATGAGTGGAAAGGAAAACAAACCATACTCTCAACCACTTAAACTATTACAAGGACATTAAAAATATTAATGTGGTTGATATAACCAAGTCTTCATAAATATAACCAAAAAAAAGTATTGCAACAAGAAGAATGTCTTACTAATGCACACATTTACCTCATTAACCATGTATAAAAAATTTATGGGTCAACTTTAACTTAAGAAAAAAAGGAATTATAAATGAATGTTATAAATAATAATGAGGAACTTTTCATGGAGGAACTTTTTTGAATTGGAATAATCTCAAATCCATGGGAAATTGGTTGGGGGGAGACACTTGGCACAAACCTAATTTTTAAAATTTATTAAAAGTAATTGACAATTTTGCTAAATTAAATTTCCTTATATACGAGCATAGATCCACCTTAAGCATGGATCTAGCATGAGCGGAGAGGGATCAAATTTTTTTAGATGCAAACTTATTTTAGAGGGCCAAAAAAACAATGTGTAATTTTCATTGTTTAAATTGTATTTTTTAATCCTATAGAGATTACATGATTTAAACTTGCGAGTCCAAAAGAAACTTAAAATATTTTCTTCTAACATTTTATATCTATATATATAGATAGATAGATAGATAGTAGATAGCACAGATTCAAATAATTTATTTAAATCACTTAAAATATTTTGAAATAACTGTTTTAAACATTTTACTTACATGTTCTTTTTACTTCTAATTACTTTGCATGAATTATATAACTATTATAAAATGCAAATTTTTCACAACTTATTAAAATTAATGCAATCTAAAATCTTTAATACACTAAAATTTGATAAACATAACACCTAAGCATATGATCGAGATTTTCCCTTGAAAATCTATCTAACCCTCAATTAAAAATCAAAAAATCTTATTTACCTTTAAATAAAATAAAACATTAAACAAATAAAATTAAAAACCAATTTACTATATTTAAATAATAACCCCATCTTCATTTTATAATGCATCTCATGAATTAATTCATATCATCATTAATTTTATATATGCAATGTAGAAATTAATTATTAAACTTATAAAACTTTGCCGTTTAATTAAAATTAACCCCCTGAGCATGGCATCTCTGGTTGAAATTAGAAACCGCATATCACGAAATGACAGCATATTTGATGATTAAAAATTTGATGGTGAACTTAACAAAGAAAAATGTAAACATATTCATCATGAATTAGTACAACATGGACGACAAAACAAGGTATCTTGAACCACCAGGTCTAGGAAGTCGCTTGGCAATTGGACAGAGTCTTTCCCGGATCCTCGCCCCTATTTATTCGTCCAATACTTTCCCACACACATACATCCATCCAGCCTGCACTTTTGAGTTCATATTGGTAAGGTGAGATGGCTTCCAGGTGTTTGTTTGCGACCTTGGCCACGGCCACCCTTGTCATGGCGGCCACGGGGGAAGGTGTCTTAAATATGGCGTTTTACATGCACGATCATTTGAATCGAAACAAGGACCAGACAGCCTTCCCTGTTGCGGGAGTTAATGGCTCTTCCTCGGAAGCGAGCAAGTTTGGGACCCTCGTGGTTATCAGCGATATGGTAACCAAACGACCCCAAATCACCGAATATGACACTGAAAATATTCTGGGTCGCGCACAAGGAACGTACGCGAATACAAATCCTGTTACCGGGCTAGATTTTTTAATGGTTTTCTCCCTCATCTTTCAGAATTCTGAGTATAACGGCAGTACCCTGGAGATACAAGGGACTGACAGGTTCGATCAGCCGCATAGAGAGTATGCTGTGGTTGGAGGAACGGGCAAGTTCAGATTTGCCCGCGGCTATGCGGTTGGTACTACAGTATCCACTTCCGGCGAAAATGCCGTTCTCAAAATCAACGCCACCTTTTGTACTGATTAATTCTCTATAAGGTTTATTTTTATTGCGGTAAGTAGGTATTTTCTTGGGATAATCTATTTAGTAGCTACTAGCAAATAAGTTAGGAGTGTTTATTGTGAGATTTTAGGGGAAAAAGGAGTGGATAGTGAAGCAATTTGTCTTTTAGGCTATCTTTAGCCTCATGGACTTTAAAATAATTTCTTTCTTTTGCCAGAATTCGCAAAAAAACCAAAAACCAGAAAAATAATGTATCTCATAAGTTATCTTTAACTTAATGCACTTATTTATCAATATAATTTATTTCTTTTACTTTTAGTGCTAAAATAAAACATGGCCTTTGACGTGAACAGAATTACTTATTTAAATACAAGTCTCATCACCAACTCCAGCCTTAAAAATTTTAATATTTAAAATATATTTATAAATAATCCCACCAATATTATGTTTCATTTATTTTTAATTTCAAATATAAAAATAAATAAAAACCATATTTATAATTAATAAATACCTGTATCTATAATTTGAATGTGAAGCTAAGGTTTTATCATTGGTATTGGTTATAATGTTTAGTAGAATGAAATCAAAGCACTCTTTGTTGGTCTGGTTGAGTCCCTTAATTCATTGTATCACAGAGTGTAATGCTTTCGGTTTCAGATGTAAAAATGAATAAAAGGCATGTTTATAATTAGTAAATACCTGGATCTATAATTTCAATGTGAAGCAAAGGTTTTATCATTAATATTGGTTATAACGTTTAGTAGAATGAACTCAAAGCATTTTTTTTAATGAACTCAAAGCATTTTTTTGTTGGTTTCGTTGAATCCCTCGAGTTATATTGGTTAATTCACTGTATCAGAGAGTGTATGGTATAGTAGTTCACTTTTTTTTTAAATGATGTGGTTGTAAAAGTTTGTTAATTCTTTTTATAGTGTTAAAAAAAATAGTTTAGTATGGAGGAAAATGTTTTTTTTTATATTATTTAGTTATACAATTTTTGTTAGATCAGAGCATACATAGCACACAAAGGATTTATAATGTGAAGCAAAGGTTTTATCATTAGTATTGGTTATAACTTTTAGTAGAATGAACTCAAAACACTCTTTGTTGGTCTGGTTGAGTCCTTGGAGATATATTGGTTAATTCATTGTATCAGACAATGTATGGTATAGTAGTTTACTTTTTTTTTAATGACAATAACGTGGAGGAAAATGTTTTTTTTTTTTTTTAATATATCATTTAGCTATACATTTTTTGTTAGATCAGAGCATTCATACTCAAAGACTTAGACAGTAATCGTGACTCTAAAAAGTGGTATTAGAGAGCCAAAAGTCTCGAGCTCGAAACACAAGAGGCTCGCGTTAGGAGAGAGATTGTTAGCTCCTCTTTATTGGCACTGTTTTCAGTTTCAGGTGTAAAAATGAATAAAAGGCATGTTTATAATTAGTAAATACCTGGATCTATAATTTCAATGTGAAGCAAAGGTTTTATCATTAGTATTGGTTATAAAGTTTAGTAGAATTAACTCAAAGCACTCTTTGCTGGTCTCATTGATTCCTTGGAGTTATATTGGTTAATTCATTGTATCAGACAATGTATGGTATAGTAGTTTACTTTCTTTTTTTTTAAATGAAGTGGTTGTAAAAGTTTGTTAATTCTTTTCATAGCATTAAAAAAAGATAGTTTAGTATGGAGGAAAATGTTTTTTCTTTTTAATATCATTTAGTTATACAATTTTAATTTCCATCACAATTGAGATTTTGAAACTTTTTTTATTGTTTATAAAATATATTTTAAATGGCATAATAAATATTGTTTTTTTTAAAATTTTGGTAATATTTAATTTCTAATTAAACAATTTTAATATCAAATATTAAATATCTATTGAAAAAAAAAATTGAAAGAAACCACTTACTCTACACAGCATTATTATTTATTTTTACTATTTTCTTTTCCATTTAAATTTAATAATTCATGTTTCTGAATATTAAACTATAAACTTCTATCTCTTATAATCTAAAATTTTAATATACCATTGTTTATAGTTGGCCTTTTTGGTCCCTTTAGGCATACTAGTTCATAGTTCACTTCACTCCGTCTAGTTCACGCTGTCTCAAAGGGTATGGATAATAGTTTTACTGTTTTTTGGAAAATGATTTAACTATGTAGTTGGTTGTAAATGTTTATCATTTTAGTTTAGATATTTAAAATATAATAATAAATTATTTTTAATTTTTAAATTTAATAATTAATTTATAATTTAATTTAATTTTTAACAAACAATTAGTTTTAATTGTTAATTCTGGGTAATGATGCATCTATGCTATTTATTTCTATTAATTGATTTCTCACTTTGTCCTTATGATGAATTACATTAATTGGTTCGAAAGGTGGACCAAATCTTAATGATGTGATTAGTAATTGTTGGTTGATTTATTTATATTGGAATGGGTTTTTCAAAATTTTAATTAAATTATCAATAATTACTAGTGTAACCACATAAATTAAATGGTTGGTAAATGTGAATTATCATTAATCAAGTATCATGGACTCTAGTTCCAGACTAGGCTTCTAGGGTGAAGTCGGTCCCTGATCCTCGCAGCTCATGTATTGGCGAAGACAGAATAGTCTCGTCTAAACCAGGGGTCACCAAAGCTGGCTAGTACTCGCGGTGGCGGTGTGGGAGTCCAAGTTTTTTGTAAACACAATGTCGAAATTACATGAGGCAAAGCTAGTGGGGGCCACAGTGGTAGAAGTTTGGTAGCCCGCCCTATACATGGAAGGGGGGGAAGAGGGTGCAGGGTCGTGGCACAGAGCAACCATGGAGTAGGTAGTAGGAGGAGGGGCATAGGTCGTGGGCGAGGCTCAAGCTCACAGGGGTAGAGTGGAACGATGGGAAGCATGAGACTCGAGAATAAGCCCTTTAGGTATTACAGGTAGGACAACACGGTATGATAGTTGGAGAGTAAAGTGAGTAGGTATAATAGCCCTCAAAATTGAGTAGGAGAGAAACTGACTACAAGAGAAGTTGGTTAAGGTATCAAAGAAGCAAGACTAGCTTAGGAGGGAGCTTGATGCTATTAGGGCACATGAGTAAGAGGTGGTAGATTAGTTAATGGCTAATGCCAGTGTAGGGGTAGGCTCTCACATTATAGACATTAGTATAGGTTCACAAGGGCTACCTTTCACACCGGTAGAGATCCCTATAGCTCAGGCAAGTGTTGAGAACATGCAGCTATCATAATAGGAATGTCAACATGAGATGTTACAATCTATCATGGACACATTGGAATCTCATGGCAAAGATGATATATATTAATTATACCATATCTATTAAGTGCCAAAAAAATTTATGTATTTCTAGGTGGAAAATTTTTTCGAATATTTATACTCTAAAAAAAAATCACCTTAAGAGATTTTATCCTTTTAAAGGTTGCATATAGTGGTTTGAGGAAAAATATATCCTCAGCAATCCACATGTATTACTTTATAATTTCGCCCAAAATTTTTATTCAGTAGCTAAGTTAGAAGTCCAAGATCCTAAAGTCGAATCTGAATAATCAAACCTCGATTATATCAACTAAACAATTTTGTAATGAATTACTAATAGTTAAAAAATAAAATTAATCAAATAATTAATTCCAGTTAAAAATTGTTTTCTAAATAAAATAAAATAAAGAAAAATCATTATAGTTAAATAATTTTGAATAATAATATCTATAACCATTTATTTAATTTCTACTATCTATTTTTATATTACAAGATATTTCTTTTTAAAATTTACCATTTTTATTTTCTATAAATCCAGATTAAATAAATTTAAATTTAAATAAATATTTTAATATCTTATTTTTATAAATAATAATATACTATAAATTTTGGCAATATTTACATTTGTATTTATTAATATTTGTTAAAAGTGTAATTAATAATATAATAATATTGATGACACTCTAAGTAACTTTTTGCATATTATATATGGTTAAAGATAAAGAATATTAATAACATATTTGATCATTTAAATAATATTTTTTTATCACATTCTAAATAATAATGATTAGAATATTGTCTCGTGGGTCTTGGATAGAGGATGATAGGTGCTCTATTAAGGCATTCCTTCATGTTAAGTTAGGAGTTCAATTCCCAACCGGCTCCACATGTGATATATTGGACATGATGAAAATCTACTCATTCCATGCTTACAAAAAAGATAATAATTAGAATATTACAAATTTATGTGTATTTTTCTATTGTAAAATTACATAATTATATGTATATTTTTAAAGCAAAATTTAATATATTAGACATAATGAAAATATAGAATTTCCAAAC
>APFE030933652.1:42823-78610 GCA_000404065.3 Pinus taeda
TTAACAAATGTAGTGTTATTATAATTAATAAGGTGTCTTACTCGTAGCCTTGTATTTTTTCTTCGGCACTTTGTATGTTTGTTTCAACATTTATAGTGGTGCCCTCACTCTTTTGGATATGTTAATTTTTTTAAATTACTTAAATATTTATTTTAGGGTGAAAAATATAATATTTTAAATTTATTTTTTAAAAATATATTAAGATAAATAGTTTGGTTTTTTCTTTTTATAATATTTTTATAGAAAAAACAACGAATTAATTAGAGTAGATGTTTTGGCATTTCCAAAGCGTATATATGTGTTTATTTTAAGTTATGTATTATTAAATATACATAAAGGAAAATTTATATTTCATTTTGTTAATAATAATAAGATACTTTAATTTAGGGGTGGTGGACAACTGTAATTTAATGATGTTTGACGCATGATTCACGACATTTGGCATGGGTGGAGGAGGGAAAGAAATCTACCTTCCCATTATGCTGTGGTTAATGTCTCTCACTCTGATCATGCGAAACATCTTTCCTCGCTTGTGTGAGAATGAATAGGATTGTCTCGAGGATTCATGGAAATTATGTCTAGGTGGTTGAATAATGATGATCATGCAACATTTTGAATGGTATTTGCCTCCTAGTCAAATGTGAATTGGTAGGTGGTTATGTTTATCTATGTCACGTGGGTATGGCAGCGATCCTCCATCCGTCGAGCCTCGTCTTGCGGGATCATTAAGATAACAACTCCCTCCTTTCCATTCTGTGTGAAACCTTCTTTTTCATTTTCTAAACAAAGGGTATGATGGTTAGAGAAGTGTTTGGTATTTGGTTTTGGAGTCTTGGGCCTCGGAAGTTTCTTGTGTTGGTATTTCACATGGTGGTGCATTGGCTATTTGTGTGTAGTGGGTGGCATTGAGGTCAATGGTACCCATATTTCTATTGGTGATGATTTTACTTAGCATGAGGCTCTTAAGAAGGGCCTTATTTTGGCTCTTTGTGAGTGAATTTTTCTATTGTTTCTTTCTTGGTGTTATTGGTCATAGAAGTCCATTTGTGGAATCTTAGTGGCTTTTGCATCACTTGGGCTTCTGGGAGTCTAGGTGTTTGGCATTTCTAGTGTGTAGTATGGTGACTTTCCTTTAGACCCTCCTGGCGAGGGGTATTTTCACAGTTTTAGCTAGCATCACTAGTAGCTTCATGGTGAACTCAGACGATGGGGACTTGAGGGGCTGGGTCATTTTGCATATCCTGGCTATGATGCAAAGTGTAGGGTCCCTACAAGTAGTTGGCTAGCTAGTAGAGTATGTAGTTGTTGGTGGCATTGTTTAGGCGTTGTTTGGGTGGATGTTGGTCTTGATTTAGGTTTGTTTCGGGACTCTATTTCTCGATTGGGCTTCGAGGATGAAGTTGATTCCCTGATCCTCACACGCTCATGTAAAGGTGAAGCTTTAAGCATCATGTATCAACCACAGATCACAAAACATGGTTGGAGCCTAGGGTTGTATTGTGGGAGTCGATGTAAACTATAGTAGTCACGTCGTTGAAATTACATGAGGCAAATCTTGTGGGGGCCGTGGAGTTGGTGGCAAGAGAAGTTCGGTAGGGGACCTTGTGGGAGACAAAGGGTGCTCAGTCGAGGGCCCTGGACAGGGAGGCCATGGAGCAGGCAGTAAGAGCAGGGGACAGGTTATGGGTAAGGCTCGAGCTCATAGTGGCAGAGTGGAAGGACAAAAAGCATGGGTTCTAGTGGACATGTAGTTGCTAGTTGCAATAGGGGAGCATCAACAGAACAAGATATGTTCCAATCTATTATGGAGACACTAGAATCTCATGAAAAGATACACACACACACACACACACACACACATATATATATATTATTTTTTCCATATCTATTAAGTGCCAAGTGTAATTATATATCTCTAGGTGGAAACCTTTTTCCAATATTTATACTCTAAAATAAACTTTCACCTTAAAAGATTTTATCCTTTTAAAGGTTACATATAGTGGTTTGAGGAAAAACATATCCTTGGCAAGCCACATGTATTACTTTGTAGCCTCACTTAGAAACTTTATTCACTGGCTAAGTTAGAAGCCCAAGATCTTAAAATCCAATATGGGTGAGTAAAACTCAATTATATTAATTAAACAATTTTATAATGAATTATTAATATTTAAAAAAAATTAATGAAATAGTTAATTCTAGTTAAAAACTATTTTTGAAATTAAAAAAGAAAATCATTATAGGTAAGTAATTTTGAATAATAATATTATATTTAAAAATTTATTTATATTTCATTTATACTATAATATTTTATATTTCATAAGATATTTAATTTTTTAAAGTTTAACATTTTATCTTTTAAATGCAAAATTAAATTAAATTTAAAATTAATAATAAATTAATTATAATATTATTTTTCTAATAAATCAATCACTCCCTTAAATATTGGCATATTACATTTATGTATATATTTATGTAATATATTTGATAATTTAAGTAATATTTTTATCACATTCTAAAAAAATAATGATTAGAAAATGGTGTATTTTTCTATTTTCAAATTACATAATTATATTTTTTAATTGTGGGGAAATTTAAAATCTCCAATTTAATATTTTAACAAATATAGTGATATTCCAATAGAGAAAGTAACTTACTCATAGCCTTATGTTTTTCATTGGGCACTTCGTATGTTTTGTTCAAGATCTATGGAGGTGTTCCCACTCTTTTGCATATATGTTAATATTTTTTTAATTATTTAAATATTTATTTTAAGTGAAAAATAATAATTATATTTTAACTTTCAAAATTATTTTAAGCTACATTATACCTATATATAAAAATGTTTAGAAAAAATTAAATACAGGACAATTATTCTGCCTTGCATTTTCAAAATTTATATATTATATGCCAAAATTATATAATATATTATATATAAAAGTATGTTATAAGTGTATGGGGTCTTAGATGGACGGTGATCAAGTGCTCTATTAAGACACTCTGTTATGTGAAGTCAGTGGTTCAATTCCCTACCCCAATCAACATTGATATATTGGACATGATGAAGATGTAGTCTTGCCAAGATTATAATTTTTTTTTATGTATTATGAAATATACATTAAAGAATTTTTATTTTTATTTTTTAATAATAAGATACCTCGATTTAGGAGGTGTTAGACAATTGTAATCCATTAATGTTTGATGCATGATTCACAACATTTGGCATGGGTGGAGGAGACCAAGCAATCTACCTTCCCATTATACTATGGTTAATGTATTTGTCTCTAATCATGTGGAACAACATCCCTCGCCTATGCAAGAAGGAATAGGACTATCTTGGGGATTCATGGTGCTTGTTTCTAGGTGGTTAAATAGTGTTGATCATGCAACATTCTGGATGGTATTTTCCTCTTAGTGGGATGTGAATTTGTATGTGGTTTTGTTTCTCCAAGTCACGTGGGTATGGTGGTGGTCCACCATCCATTGCTCCTCCTCTTCTGTGATCATTAATGTAACAACTCCTTCCTTGTCGTTTTATGTGAAACCATATTTTTCATTTTCTATACAGAGGGTCTGTTGGTTCGAGAGGTGGCTAGTATTTGGTTTCAGAGTCTTGGGCCTAGGTATTTTGTTCAGTTGTTATTTCAGGTGGTGCCACATAAGTTATTTGTGTGTAGTGGTTGGAATTTTGGTCAGTGGTACCCAACATTCTGTTGGTCATGATTTTTCTCGTCATGAGGCTTTGAAGCAGGCCTTATTCTGGTTCTTTGTGAGAGGCGTTTTCTATTTTCTCCTTCTTGGTGTTGTTGGTTGTAGAATTCCATTTGGGAAAACACAGTGGCTCTAGCGTCACTCTGGGTTCTGGGAGTTTGGGTGTTTGGCCTTTCCAAGTGTCTAGGAGGGAATATTTCCTTTGGAGCCTTCTATCAAGGGGTAGTTTGGAATTTTTATGCAGGGTCTATAGTAGTTTTGTGGTGAACTCGTATGGTGGTGACGAAAGGGGCCGGGTCATGTTGCATATCAAGCTTTGACATGGAGTGAAGGGTCCCTTGTGGTGATTGGCTGGCTGGTAAAGTATGCAGTTGTTGGTGGCATGGTTCAATAGTTGTCTCAGTGGATGTTGGTGTCGATTTTGGTTCATTTTAGGACTTTGGCTCTCAGCTAAGCATCTTGGATTAAGTTGGTTTTCACATCCTCGTGCCCTCATGTATTGGTGAACTCACAGTTGTCCCGTTTGAACCGTGGGTCATCAAAGATGGTTGGTGCCCAAGGTGGTGGTGTGGGAGTCAATGTTGCTTGCAATAGTCACTTTGCTGAAATTACGCAAGGAAAATCTCATCGGGGACGTTGAGTTGGTGGCGGGAGAAGTTTTGTAACTGACCTTATGGGCAGAAGAGGGTGCATGGTCTTAGCACAACACAATAGTGGAGTAGGTAGATGTAGTAGGGGCACAGGTCATAGGTAAGGGCCAAGCTCATGGGGGTGGAGTGGAAGGACAGGAAGAATGGGAGTTGGTGGACATGTAGTTGTTGGTCACAACAAGGGAATGCCAACGCAGCAAGAGATGATCCAATCTATCATGGATACATTGGAATATCATGAAAGGGTATATATATTAATTATCCCACATCTATTGAGTTAAAAGAGTAATTATATATCTCTAGGTGGAAAACTTTTTACAATACTTATACTCTAAAAAAAAAATCATCTTAAGAGTTTTTATCTTTTTAAAGGTTGCATATAGTGGTTTGAGGTAAAACATATCCTCAACAAGCCACATGTATTACTCTGTAGTCTCGCCTAGAAACTTTATTCAATGGCTAAGTTAGAAGTCCAAGATCCTAAAACCCAATTCGAGTGATCAAACCTCAATTATATCAATTAAATTTTTTTATAATGAATTACTGATAATTAAAAAATGATTAAACAAATAATTCCAGTTATTTTTTTTTATTTGATAAAAAATCATTATAACTCAGTAATTTGAATAATAATGTTATAAAAATAATTTATTATTTGTTTACTTCATTGATACTATCATATTTTTTTATATTTAATAAGATATTTAGTTTTAAAAAATTCACCATTTTCATTTTCCATAATTCGAAGATTAAAATAAATTTAAATTATTAATATATATATATATAATAGATAGATAGATATATATATATAATAAATCAATACAAACTACTAAAATATTTGGCATATTATATTTCTATTTATTAGTATCGATACTTGTTAAAAGTATAAATAATAAAATATATAATATTTATGACACCCTAAATAATTTTGTGCATATTATATAGTTTAACTCTAAAGCATTTATGTAATAAATTCGATTCTTTTAAATAATAATAATAATGATTAGAATATTATAAAATATAAATTTATATGGTGTATTTTTCTATTGGAAAATTACATAATTATATTTTTTATTGTGGGAAAATTTAAAATCTCCAATTTAATATTTTAACAAATCACTACAACAAAATAGGCAATGTGCATCAAATTTAGCACCAGATTTTAGAGTCATTTTTTTTTCAATTGGGATGAGCAATTTGGTGCTAAATCTCACTCTATTGTACAATTTTTAAAGTGTCCATTTTTGCGCCAAATTTTTCATCTTTTTTTGCATCATATTTTGCACCAAGATTTTCATTTGGTTTTACAAGAGGCTTTTCTTCTAGTTTTGTGAAAATTTTTGCATCTACTTTTGCATTTCTTTTCGCTTTTTTATGCCATTCTTTCTTTCTAGTTTTGTGTTGTAATTTGCATCGAGTTTTACACCATCCTTGGTATCCAATTTAGTTCATTTTTTTGCATCTAGTTTATGCCAGTTTTTGTGTCCAATCTTATGCCATTTTTTGCTTCTAATTTTGTACCTATTTTTACATCTATTTTTGCGCAAAATTTTGTGCATTTTTTTTCACCATTTTTTGCATCCAATTTTGCACCATATGTTGAATCTAATTTAGCGCCAAAATTTTCATCCATTTTTGCACCAACTTTTTCATCCACTTTTGCAATTGATTTGTCTCCCTTTTTTGAATCCTATTTTGCACCATTTTTGTATCTAATTTTTCATCATTTGTCGCATCCAATTTAGAATCATTTTTAACACAATTACTTGCATTCAATTTTGCATCATTTTGAGCATCCAAATTTGCATATAAATTTTCATCCTATGTTGAGCCATGTGTTGCGTCCACCTTTGTATCCCATTTTGTGTCTAATGTTACATTCAATTTTGAGCCATTTTTTTAGTCTACTTTTGCGTTTGGTTTTGCACCAAGATTTGCATCATTTTTTACACCTCATTTCACATCCAATGTTGCATCTCAATTTTCATCCAAACTTGAGCCATATTTATGCCCATTTTTTCACCATTTTTTCTACTTTTGTTTGAACAATTTTTTATGTCCAATTTTACATATTTTTTGTGTCTAATTTTGCATCTTTTTTGGCATCCAAATTTGCATCTTTTTTGTGTCACATATTGTGTCCGCATTTTCTTCTCATTTTGCACCTAGGTTTGAGTTTGAATTTGCATCTAGTTATAAATCATTTTTGGCATTGAATATGTCATCCTTGGTTTCACCCTTTTTTAGTCCCATTTTGCATCTTGTTTTTTGTCTTTTCTTACATCATTTTTTGCATGCAATTTTTCATCCTAATTTTGCATCATTCTTTGTATCCTCATTTTGGTATCCATTTTTGTGTCCTTGTTTGTTCCCAATTTGGTATCCTTTTGTATTCCCTATTTTGTTCCCTTATTTGTGTCTATCGTTGCACCATTTTTTAATTCAACTTTAAAACCATTTTTATGTCATTGTTTGCATCTTGTTTTGATGGCTAGTTTAACATCCAATTCTACTCTCAGTTTTGCATCCATGGTTACATCCACTTTTGGCTTCTTGTTTAGAGTCTACTTTTCTTTTCATTTATGACCCCCTTTATGGTTTCATTTTACTAATTTCAATTACATAGTGAAATATATTACATTTTCTAAATATCATTTAAGAAAATATCATAATTCAAATTGATAATGTAATGTTTGTAAACAAAATTAAGGGTAATTGACAACATTCATTAAAAAAATAGCAGTATCATCATATATAGCAATTCTTCCATCAAAACATCATTGACATATTATATATATATATATATATTACACTAAACCAACACCTATTGCAGATATCATTATTCCAAGGTCAATTTGCAACATTACATCCAAAAAATAATAATGTCATCATACATAATGATTCTCCATAAAAAAAAACATTAGCAATTTTCAAACAATATATAAAGTAACAAGATAATACTAATAAATCCTCATCATCTTTAATCAATCAACAAAGATTCAATGTGTGATTATTCATATCAAAATCTTTCATGAGATCATTATTTTAAGGTAAAATTAACAACATCCATCCAAATAGATAGTAATATCATCATGCATAATAATTCTTAATCAAAATTAATGTTGATAATTTAATATATACATAAAATAAATAAGACAATAATGATAAAAGCATCATCATATTTAATTAAATCAACTAAAAGTCAATGTATGATTACCAAATTGAAATGTTCATAAATATCCTTATTCTAAAGTAAATTCACAAATCAATAAAAAATAGGATTCTCATCATACACAATAGTTTTCATAAAAAAATGTAAACAATTATCAACATATTCATAAGGTAACAAGATAGTACTGATAGTATCATCGTCATTATTTTAATAAAATAAAAATGAAATTTATGATTACCATATTAAGAAATCCCAGCTAAATATAAAAAATAATGCATGGCTAGCTAGCACCACGAAAATCATAGTCAATATCATCATCATGATCATCATCCTGATTATCTCATCCACGTGATCATCACCAATGCCATCACCATCCTCATCGTCATCATCTCTGATATCTTATGTAAGCTCAACATAGTCTGTATCATCACCTTTGAGGTCATTGCCTATGGCGTTCTGAAAAAAGCATCAATACTACATGTTAATACTAATTCCATATCACAATGCATATTTTTGTTACAATGCTAACCATAAAATTAAGTAGGACATAATAAAATTTAATAGTACTAAAAAATAAAATGGAAATTTGGTTTAAGATATATTGGAGATCCAACTAAGATTACAATTGTAATTCATGTTAAGTAGTAGAAGCATTTTTTAATGAATATGAAGTAGGTACCCAATTGTTCCTCATATTATATTGTGAATGTTTCTTATAATTTCCATGCACGATTGGTAAATTAAGAGTTACTAGAAGCTTTAGTTCAAATTACAGTTGTAATTCATATTAGAAATAGAAGAAATTTTAACAAAATAGGATGTCACATGAAAAAGTAAATTGTTTTTAATGAAACAACGTTGCATACAATACACTACACGAAGAAAGGACATTGGTGAGGATTGAAAAATGTCACCATAAGCTCATTAGTGACAGTCAAAAGAATCTTTGTCACCAAAACCTCAACATCACCAAATGTGGCGTTGCCAAAAGTATAAGTGTTGTGGTGACATTCAAGGTTCGTCACCAATAATGATTTTTGATGATGGACAATGACTGCCACCATTTCATATGAGAAATGGTGATAGAGCTTAGCCTCCATCACTGTTTCATATGAGAAATGGTGATGGAACTTAGCCTTGTCACCAAAAAATCTTAACATCACTAAAGGTGGCGTCACCAAAAGTATAGGTGGTGTGGTGACATTCAAGGTCCATCATTAATAATGATGATAATGATGGATAGTGACCATCACAATTTCTTGATAACCTCAAGGTATTGTGCACTCTAAATTTTTATTATAAAAAATATTTGACAATGAAATAATTCCATCAGAGTTTGTGTAGCTTAAAGCAGTCTTAGGAACACATGACCTTAGCTTTAGTTCGCTATGGGGTTTTATTTAATATTTCTCACCTTCAATGGATGAAACTCTCATATATAAAAGTTTGATAAGGTATGTACTTCTAATGGTCTTAGTGGAAGTATTCCAACTCGTTTGAGTCATTGAAGCCATCTAGATTATCTATCAATTTTTATGCATGGGATCTAGTTAGATCGAACTCATTTTAACCCCAAATCTATAATTTTCATATAGTTTTTGTGGATTCATTCAATGGATACCAACCTAAATTTAAATAGATGCACCTAGAAAGAGTTAAGGTGTCCCCGATCTCAGCAAAAATGTCTATGGCAATTCTCAAAGTCACATCTTTGCTAATATTTTAGGATGTTTGAGTATTTGTATCGAAGCTTCAGTTGATACTCAATGTAGACATGGACATAGAAATATTCAGGACCTATGGTAGTTTTCTCTTCTCCTTGTTCCTCAGCAAAATATATCTAGCTTGTGCTCCATCGAAATCTGGACACAACCTTTCTGGTTTCTATAGTCGGACTCTTCATCCATCATTGTAATCACTTTTTGGCCACCATGCCAGAATCCTGGGCTAACCATATCATGTTGCTAGATTTAATGGAAAATGCACTTACAGGTGAATTTCCTAGTACCTTGCACTTTTAGGATCTTTGACTATTTGTATCGAAGCTTCAGTTGATATGCAATGGAAATATGGACATTCAATGACCTTAGAATTTTAATTTGTGAATTGGATTTTCTTTCCCTCAATTGATCACAAATATTACTAAGTTTCTGGTTATTATAATAATAGTGTAGGTGTTGATCTGCACTATGAGAGCAAGGATTTTATTCCAGAAATAACAATTTTCCTTTGAGAGAGAGAGTGGGAAGGGCTACATAACTAGAAATATTATATGGAGCCAATTATCAAGAAACTGAGAATCCCACAAGCAGGAGGAGAAAGAGATACAAAGTATACAAAGTGCATTCAAGGGTAGAAAGTAAGGCTTAGAGAGAATCAAGCATGAGGACTTGGGAGTTGAAAAGAAACCATGAGCAAGATTTCAAGATACTTCACCCCTCTAAAGGATCAATTCCTAGCAGAGGAAACATAAAGTTTTAAGAGAGAAGGATTCCAAATGTGATAGAGTAGTGCCCTCTCTTTTCTCTAAGGAGGATCCTTCAGATACTAGACAATGAATAAATGTCTTTAAGACATATAAATATTCTAATTGGACGGTCAAAGATCTAACAGATGTTTGTAGCCTAAATGAGAACATAGAATCTGAGCTTGGAAATTCAATCCACAATATTTTTGTTGTTGACAGGGAATTCATAAAATAGAGGCTGGCCCTAGTGGAGGAGCATGTTGTTAAAGAAACATTGAGATTACCATATTTGTTGCAAAAGGTTGAGATAAAGAATTTTAAATTTGAAGGGATGGAGTGAAGGGATCATGTATAGAATCTAGTGGACCAATGACACTTCTTTAACTCATCAGATGAATCAAAACAATAGAGATATGATTTTGGGGCATTCTACTAGCCATATGCTTTGCTATTGAGTTGTTATTTTCCTTAATTATTTCTATCTAGCCAGAAAAATATTTTTTTGAGTTATATGCTAATAGTCTTCTTGAGAGGTATAATCAAGTTGTCAATGGAAGATCTCTGAAAGTTGCTTTGTTGTATAATCCAAGGCGAAAATGTGTGATCCATGCAATTTTGAAATGTATTATTACGAGTATGGTTACAGATTCTGAAAGCTATGTAAATATCAATAATGGACCACAAGTATTGGGTAGGAAAGTCAAGTTCATTTTTCAATCAAGGGTCAAGTTTGGATATCAAACCTGGACTCTCTTTGCTAGGCAACAATATCATACTATAATATTGTTAATTTTGTATTATTAATGGAAACTTTATCCTTTATTGACCAAAATAAAATGCACTCTTAATTGGGATATTGAAGACTTATCCATTTTTGATAAACCACAAATAATATGTGGGACGTGTATGTTTGTATTCTCTCAAATCGTTTCACCAGATAAGTTATAAATTATAACCCTGGGTTATCAAAAAGCCAAAGAAAACTATGTAATAGGTAATGTAAGACACATGCATTAAAAAACAACAAAGCTACATGATAATTATTAAAGTACTCTACAAATATCATGATTGAACCATTACGTATAAGAAATTTAGTTACATTGAGAAAGAGTTACCATGTCACTCATGTTCATGACGACTAGTCTAAATTCTTATGTGAGATGGTATTCATATCTTAATGTAGCATATTTTCAGCTACTGTTGGAGGAAAAAAACATGCAAAACTTGCTACCTCCAAGAGTTCAGTTATGCATATTTGTACAAGCATTGCATAGTAATTATGCTCAAATAATGACGAAACATAGCCACTAAAAGAACGAAGTGAATCCTCCCTGGTTTGGAGTGGAATTGTTTGAAATTTGAATTTTAGAGAAACGTGCATTATACAATGGCTAAATAGAACATAGAAGAATCTTATATATATCAATCCAGGAAAATTTCATCAAAATGTCTTTTAGATTAATGGGAAATATAGAGAAAATAATTAAAGTAAATAATAAACATTACAAGTTTCCTCATACTCAAGGATTGGATTTGTAGATTTCCAAATAAGTGCAATTGTGGTTCAATTAAAAAAAAAACTATAAATGTCTAAATGCATATAAAATGATCTGACATATCACAAATTTTCAAAAAGTGTAATTGTAAAACTTCAACTCAAAATCAACAACTTGAATGTTATTAGAATTTAAACCATGGAGAACTCTTTATATTATTCCATTCCTCTGCATGGGAAAAGAAAGCCTTACCTCATGTCTAGTGTCAAAGGGATCCTAACCAACCATAAAGCTTGTGGTTCTTAAATTTATTCTATTTATGAAGAGAATGTTATGGTTGCTTAGACAATCCCATGCATTGGAAAATTGCAGCTGTACACAATTTTTTTCATATCACAAGGATAGCTCTACTTCTATTCATTAATTCCTTTATAAGAGAAAAATTAATGAGTGCATTGATCTAATAGAAAAGGTTGAAGTTATATAACAACCTTTAATCTATAAGATAAGAGTCTGCAGTTGCACTCCCTCAATCAACAAAATCAGTTATGAAAAGGATGTGTGAGTAGTAACAACAAACTCATGTAAAAGATGAATAGTAGAGCTTAAGAAACTAGTATCCAAAGGGTTGATCCTCCTTGATCTTTTCTTCCTCTCCCTGAAACCAAAACCCTGAAAAGGGTAACAAAGGCAAAGAGAACAATAAAAAGAATCCAATCCTAAACTCCTACATTTAAAATATTACATTTCCAGATCTCAGAAAACCTCATTGAGGACATTGTCCTTACCATTAGAAAAAAGCTATGCATCCTTATTTTATTCATTAATAAATAATTTTAGCTCAAGTATCGCATGTGAGGCAAAAAAAAATCATCTTCTGAGCTTTATCCATCATTTTCATTGAATGCCCATGAGCATACACCCACCTCATGAATGACCAATTACACTTTAGACCACATGAAGTTGCATGAATGAATATAAAATGAACAATGACTTTCCCAAGGGATTTAAACTTGCCCAAGCATGTCTCCCACACAATCCTACTTCTTTGAGGATTGGAAATTTTCATTTTACTTGTTAGAAGGACTCATTTTTTTACCTAAAATGCCTTAGCATACAATGGTTGTAGGCTATCAGCTTGCCATTTCTTGAGTTTCATGAGTGCAATATGTGCTTCCTAATGAGATTCATAGGGTCCATTTCTTGCATTTTTTGTACAAAACCCATGAGTTAGAAAATAAGCATCTAAAATAAGAACAACCACTAGCATTAGGACAAGGAATAGGAGTGTCTGCTAGTAGGGAACATAAAGGAACTTAGCAGAATCATAAATTTCATTTGCATTTTCTGGTTTAAGAACAAGATGCAGAAGAGGAAAACACAAGCACCACCAATTTCAGCCCCCTTTTTTTGCAGCTTTTGATTTTCTTCCTTTTTGTTCTTTTACAACTTCAATAGCATATAAACTACAGGCATGTATAGGCACAGTTAGGAATTCTCATACATTTGTTCTTATCTTTGAGCCAAATGGTTTTATGGATATTTTATGTCCCCATAATAGATTTTTTGCAAAAAATATATTGTATATATCCCTTCTCTAGTTGTGATCTTTCTAGCATTAAAAAACAATCAATCAACAAAAAACTTTGCAAAGCCAAAGTGTAAGTGTTCATCTTAGTATTGACAATAACTTGGCAGAAAATATAATCCAAAATGAGTATTTTTTTTCCCATTTGGCATTTATATTTGACACCTATTATTTTCTCCATTTACCTATGAGTTAGACTCTTAGGTAGGTAAATTTCCTAGAATTTATTGAGCAGTGAGGGTCTGTACTAACAAGAACCTACAGGACTCACTCGTTGCCGAGTATGACTTGCTGGAAGAGATCTGAAAATTTGATTTCCCCAGATTAATAGCAAAGAAAACTGAAAATATGAAATCATTGTAGCCACCATTTCCTAATAACATTACCTTTTGCAGAAACAGGTGTGTTGTCTTGTGTTTCTAAGTTATATTTAAAGTTAGAAACTAATTCAATTCCTATTTTGGATCAAGCAAAAGAAATTGAAGTCAAGCCATTTTGAAATCCTTGCAAGAAAAACAATATGGAGTTTCGATGTAACTAACATCATTGAATTACCCTAGGAAAGTAGAACATATTTTCCAAAGAACAGGGCATAGGTAATCAAAAAAAGAATGAACACAAACATAAGTAGCATGTCATGAGGTATTCACTCCAATAATGCTATTATTAGGAGTACAAAAGGGAAACATATTATCAAACCGAGAAAATACATGACTACACTAATATAAGAATCATTAAAGGGAATTCAATTTCACATGTACTGACAATTGAAAGTTTCAAATTAGAAAAGAACTCACCAGAAGAAATAGTGCAACCACTCTGAATCTTGCTTGCTATATTTCCCCCCAGGGATCCTCATTTCCAAAACCACCAAAGCATATTCTACCTCCATTTCCACCCCACCTCTAGCTACTTCCCTCTTTTTTATCTCCCCATCCCATCTATCAAATGCATCTCTCTTTCCACTAAGGGCATCTTCTAAATCTCTATGAGAAATATCTTGTAGGGAGGATCAAATTTATTTATTTAGACAATGTTTATTATTGTTGATCGAGAAAACACCACTATATCTTTCTTGCTTGACCAATTTAACAAATATTGTTTGGTTTCAATAAATTGTGGACCATTCTAAACCTTTGACTAGATAAAATATTTGATTAAGTTATGTGAAGTAGGACTTGTTGGGTATGGCATGGACTCATGAGTCATACTAGCCTTGGTTCCACCTAATCTTAGGTCAGACCTCCCTTAAGCCAAATGGAAGATGATTTAAGGTAGACACAAAGCATGACCCTAACTAAAGTAAGGGTTAGGGGAAGGTCCCAATACACCACCCTTTCACTGTCAAATTTACCAGTTTCATCAACAGTGACAACCAAAAGAAAAGAGAGAGTAAGCAAACTAGGCAAACAAGGAGGCAGCTAGCAGACGAGAAAAACCACCAAACCACTCAATGGTTAAGTTCAAATCCTCTAATAAGAAACCTAGGTAATACAAAACCATAAAATAACACATAAGGTCAACGAGTAAAAGGTGGATGGTTAGAAGGACTTTTAGACATGAACCAAAGAGAGAATGGAAATGTATTTTTTTTTTGTAACCTCGACTATCCATGTTTAAGAATAACACCCAAATATGGTGGGAAATTAAACCAATGAATTAACACCTAGGAGTGCCTTAAAAATACAATAAGCTATGCATAACCTGCACTATGGTCTTTTAAATTCTTAGAAGAATCTAATGTTTACCATCAGTGTAGCTAGAAGAGTAGACAATGTCAAGTTGGATGAGATTACAGGTTAGGTACTGTAGCAAAAGACACAAAGACTAACTTTCCAAATATACATTGATTCACAAGCTATTATGAGTAGGGGTTTCTCTAAGGAGTGAAATAATAAGAGATCTAATGGGTAGGAAGTAGCATGAGTTGATTTTTTGAACGTTCCATCAAATGAATATGAGGTGGGTTGGATATATACAAATTTATTCTTCTAGGGAAAGACAAATAAAATAATTCAAACATTATAGTTGATGCAATGAGTAAAATAATTACTTTGTTGGCAATTATGTCAATAAAGGTAGTTAGCTTTGAATCTATAAAAAAATTCATATGAGAATGATAATGGCTTTTAGAGGCAAGGAGAGCATGTAAGGAATCATTGATAGGAGATCAAACATCCTACGTGGATTATTTTTTCAAGAAGAATTTTATTCAAAAAAAAAACATAGTTTCATGTGCCAAGAGGTTCCATCAGTGAAAATTTAATCTAGAATTTGGGAATCATATGATGGAGGATTGAATGATCATTTCAGAAAGGACAAAACCAAGGCATTTTGAAATAAAAGTATTTTTGGCTATCTGTAATGAGAGATGTGAGAAGATATGTGTAAATATGCAATGTTTTCCAATTGCGAAAACAAAGAAGTCAAAACACTTGACTGTATAGGCCATTAGTTGTGCCTTGTTTTTCATGAACGTATTCTAAATGGGTTCTTGAATTTTCTCGAATTGGCATCTAGGAAGATCATGAGAATGCATATATGTATAAACTATCTCTTGACCATGTTCATATCATGTTATTTATCACAAGTCATATTCATGTTCATACCCATAGACATCACTAAATTCCTTATAATGTCTAACATTCTCACATAGGAAACCATTTATTATTCAACTCTTTCAATGGCTCCAACATCAAACATCAATCTATTGTAGTGTATCAATTACAAGTTCACATTCGAGAGCCAATTAAAAACCACATATTAGCTTCATATTACACAAGAAAATAGTCTTGGTAACCCCACCAGTTACCTACAACAATATTTCAAGATATTAATGAAGAATGAGACAAAAATTCATAGCTAGTTCCATCAATCAATGTACCCATTATAAATTAGTACTTGATAACCTTCTTTCCATTCTCAAGAGCCAATAATCTCAATCCACATCTTACTTGGCTGAAGTGTTCAATGACTAATTCTAGTTTGTATTGATTACCTCATTCTCCTTAATGTAATGGACGACTTCTAAAATGATGTTCTCAACCTGGATTTTGGATTTTTATTCTGTAAAATATCTTGAAAGTGAAGTATTCCTCTGCTAATCTACCATTGGATACCAATGGATTGGTTTGCTTGCCTTCTATATGGCATCAGACAATATCCCATCCATTATGCTAGTCTAGCTACATGCTTCTTATTCTCTCAACTTTGGATGTAGTAATTGATTGGGGCTACTCATTGTTCTGGTTACATCATATTGACAATACATTTTAGTAGAGAAGTGGAGAGGGGAAACATTTGGACACTGTATACTCAATATTACTGTTATTATGTGTCTATTGTAAGTAGGACAAAAGGACATGATTCACCTGTTAGATAGCTTCCACGTCATTAAAAATGTGCATTAAATAAGTGCTATCTCAATTCGGTGTAGAGAGGAGTTTACTAAAGTCATTCAATTGCTCCACCTATAGAAAATTCGAAAAAACTGATATAGTATTCTAAAGGATTGGAAAAACAGATAACTGATCAAAGTAGTTTTAAATCTTCCCCCATGGATAATGTTGGGATGTCATGGCTAAAAAGGTATGAGTGGAAAGAAATTTGGGCATGCATTATAGAGGAAATCACTATTTACAAAATCCAGTGATAGGAAGAAGCAATCTGTCTCTATGACACACAAAGATTAAGGATTAAAAATTGGCATTTGGAAGACTAAATCAAGCTTCCATTCTTTTCAATAATACCATTCACTTAGCATAAATACTTACTTGGTTCCCTAAAGAGAACTCTAACCATTCTGAAATCGTCATTATGATTGAAGTAATAAAAAAATGACTTACACTTGGAACTGATTGCTAAACTAATTTAAAGCAGAAATATTCAAGGTGCGAGATGGTTAAGGAAGTTTGACCTTGTTGGAGAAGTTTGTTGGATAATGGCACCATAGATAACATCATGTCTTTGTAATTATGTACCTATACACATCTCAGGATACACTTTTATGATAACTTCAGTATACCATTCTACATGAGAACAATATCAATATTATCAATGAAGGCATCAAGAACTACATTAAATATTGCAAGGAAAATCAATATATCTCTAGAAACATTATTAATGTATCCAACATTTTACAAACTTCAAGGCCTATGAACCTGTAAAGTAGGTTTCTCCAAGATGAACTGATTTGTGTAATTCTCAAAAGAGGTCACAACACTCCATAACCCCTAGGAACCACAAGAAGGAGAATTTGAGATACAATCCTCTTAATAGCCATAAATTGATTTCCCAAATACTGTGATACTTATCGGTTGATGCATGGTTGCATTAAAATTAGCATATTCAATTTAACACAAAGTCATATTAAATATACGAAGAGATATACTTGTGCATTTTTACGGTTGTAATATTATATCTTTTCAAAGACAGACAATTAGGAGAAATTAGATCAACCCAAGATTGAAATAGGCTCAAAGCAAAAACCCATAGAATTTCTTGTGACATACCTAGTGTGAAATAATATTTGGTTATGGCCATGAAGGAATGGGAATCCATTTTTCATCTAATGCAAGTGATGGACCATCTAAATCATATAATGTCCTATTTATAATAGCCTAAAATAGAAATTGGTAGATGGGATTTTAGTCCCAAACCGTAAATACCTAATGTATATATATTGCAATGATAATCAGAGAAAATTGAAGAAAATATGTTTACTAAAAAGTCTCCAAACAAAGCGCCATTCTTATCATTCACTAGAAGTCATACACATGAAAATAGAAACCTACTTTTCATTTCAAATGTATTTTACCTTGACAGTTTTATATATAAATATAAAAAAGCATTAATTGAAGTGGAGGAGGAGCTTGGGGTTGGTTTTGAGGAGTGTGGGAGCAGTGTAATTGCTATGGAAAAGGATCATACTTTGAATCCATGCTAGAGCATTGTAGTGAATAAGGTAAAAGTGTTGATGGACATAATAGTTGTTGAGCTTGGTGATAAGGTGGAGTTTGGTGTCGCATATGCATTAGAGGCTATTGTTGAAGAATTCATGGAGGCTACACTGAGACAGTATGAAGAAGAGATAGTGAATTCAAGAATTGGACCAACAATGGATGGAGAACCTCGTGATGAGAAAGAAGCCAAGAATTCAAGAGAGTGTGCATTGATTGGCCTTGAGATATTATGTTTTGAGGCCAAAATTGCAAGGAAATTGCTATTAACTTCCAAGTGTGAAAGTACGCACATCCATGATTTTTCTCAGATGTCAAACTATGATGACTCTAAAGAACATATTGATGAGATGTACAAACCTACTTATGATGTGGGTGATTTTCAGGCTAATGTATTTAAGACCCGTGTTGGCAGTAGTGAATAATAATATGATGCAAATCTGTGAGACTTGTCACAAGTTTCAGAGAAAATAACAGAGTGGTTGATAGTCGCAATGAAGCAGACTCATCTCATGTACTTCATGGTCTTGAACAATATGTATTCAAGTCATGCAGGGGATTCCTATTTTGTGACTTAGAAGAAGAGTTTCCTACCATGGATAGACCTTAGGAAGAGGACCATAATAACATGGGCCTATTTTCACCCCAAAAAAACCAGTCAGTCAAGAAAGAAAATGACTAGAATAAAACACTTTCTTGTAAACTCTATGAAGAGCAACACAACATCTGGAAGGGAACACTTGCAGGCAATATTTTAGACTATCATGCAATGCGTTAATGTAAATTTTACAGCCAACTTTCACCTTCAATGAAAATTCCTAAACACCTGAATTATGTCGACATCTTAAGTGGGAAATCAACAAGCAGTTATTCAGAAAGCCAGGCTTTGACTTCTACAGAAAGTTACAAGGGCAATAAATGCTTGCATACACCACAACCACTAAATTCCTACTGTGTTGAATAATGCCCCTAAATAAAGAAAGTACAGCCACATGAATGCATGTGCCTCTACCACTATAGATTAATTGTTTCACTTAAAAAGAGGCATCGCTATTCCACCTTCATTATGACTACAATTTTCTGCACACGTTGCAAAGTGATATTAATATTGTTGTTGTTCCCTCATCCACACATCTTACATTTTGCACAGTAAATGTGACTTCCATACTAATTGTTCAATGTAATGTACTATTGAGGAAGATTTTTTTGTGTGTAGCAAGATGAAGGAGAACATAATCTGAGTAAGTAAAACTCAGACTACCTCTCTAAGAGGAAGGTGTTTTATACCAAATTAAAATACTAGAACAAGATCTCAAAACATCCCCTCTGACGTTGGCTTCATAAGAATTTTGACCACCTATGAATCCAAAGGAATGTAAAATTGGACCACTTCTTTCTGTGCTCTGATATCCCTTCAAAATATTCAATATGTAAATCCCTCATACAAGGAAAATTTAATAAAGAATTTTCAAACCTCCTACATCCTTCAAGTCAATTTCACTAGCCAAAATCTTCTTACACCGCAATATGAGTTGTTTAGGACTTCTTGCAAAGGTAAACTCATTTGTATACAGGGCCAAGTTAAGTGGATCAAATCTATCAAATACAAATTAAAAACTACACTAAAATTGGAAAGTCCAACTTGAGTCAAAACTTGTCAAGTATGAAATAACAAACTTGTGGTGGATGCATCAACCCATATTGTGACTTATTCAGTTTCAATTCATGCATATCTCACTCGTTCACCTCAAAACCTTAAATAAAAATATCATCTCCCTCTTTCTAAGATAGTTTTCCAAAAACAAACATGCTCCAGTACTCTTCAATACTGCCATCAATTGCGTGCATGGAATCAATTGTTGATGTCATGATAGGCTTTGAAATTGTCTCCACAAAGCTGGAAGGACACTCCTCCATCATGGATTCTTTCCATACCTACTCCACTACATTAGTGAGTAGCCTATAAAGGCCACCATCATGAACTCCTCTAGCCAAAACTTCAATTAAGGACTGTGTTTTCTAAATATCACTAGTTGACAATCAAACTTAGCTATGCTATGTCAAGTCTAAATGCTAACCCATCTAACCCATCTACTCTCATCTTTGCATCTAATTGAAATCCTTGGCATCTACTTCAAATTTATTACTCAAGAATATGCTTATTTCCTTGGACTTGTTTTATGATCTTCACTCACAATATCTTTCTTTTACATAAAGAAAGCAACAAATTTGGGGTTTAGTTCAATCGATTAGAAACAAAGTTAAGATTAGTTTTTTTTCGGGGGTTAGTTAAATTTGTTAGAACATAATGTCTTAAAGTTGTTTTAAATTTGGAATCTAGCTCTTGGAGACGATTGAATGACATTCCATCTAAATCCATTGAATGATGATGAAATATTACAAAACGTTTCCAAAACATAAAATAAATCAAATGCTACCATACCAAAATAGGTGTGCAGGCCTTGTAAGTTCTTGAGGAAATTAGCTTTGCTAGTCTTGCAGTTTTTTTAAGGTTTAAGCACAAGTAATGAATCAAAAACCTATCATATAGAGGTAGCTATGCAAGCCTTTAAGATTTTTGAGATTGGAAAATAAATAGTCATAATGAGCTGCATTATGTGAATTCACGTATAGATCCTTATCTTTCTCATCAGCTTCGAGGGGGTTTTTACCAAACAATCCTCAACATATAGAGACAAAAACTCTAACTTTCCTGAACCAATTTATTGAACCCTCCAGAGCCTATTACTGGGCTTCCCCTGCCTTCATCAGCTTGAATAAAACCCTACTGAGGTCCCATGCTTATCAGGGTTTCTGGGAATTTAACTTTGAGCCAAAAAGTTTGGCCTTCATAGTGAATCTAGAGTTATTCTCCTCGTTGAAAGGTTCTCGAAAAATTAAACTATGATTGTAACAATATGTCATTTATTCACATGAAACTTCAATTCATGAACCACAATACATTTCAATATTGTAAAAACAAAAAAGGTTTCAATGTTTAAAATCATGTTCAAAATTACAATCAAATAAAGGAAAAAATACATACATAGAACTAGATCATAGTCATGAACAAGCTTCATCTTGAATTGAAATGAAGTGTAAAGGAACTTAAAAATGTGACACTACGAACCTGGTCAATGCACAAGAAAAAATATCCAGGGCATGACGCTGTCTAACAAGTTCTTTTGCAAGGCTATTATAAAATTTGGTAGCTTTGTGATAATGTGGAGATGAATTATTGTATAGATCTTTGTGGGAATCGACAAGCTCAGATAGATATTTGGACACAATTTGCAACCAATTACATGTCTTAGAAATATCTTCTTATAACAGACAAAACAATAGGCCAGAAAAAGTTAGAAACATAATCAAACTCATATGGAGCAACTTTCTTGATGAGCCTCATAAATGGGTAATTATATGGCCTCATTTTACCTCCTAACCTAGTCAAATCAACCATTCTCTTAGCTTATTATATGATTTTCTGATTATATTTATGCTTATAGGGTGAGTTGAGTTAGTTATTATGCCATGTGGTCTAACATGTATTTAATGCAGATTATTGATGGACTTCGAGGTCAAAGTCAAGGATCTACCGGTCAAACTGCAACAATAACTCGAAGTAGATAGAGGAGAGGACTTATAGGAGGGAATCCCCCTCATTTATTGCTCCTCACTTCGAATTCCACTTCATTCATCTCAGAGTACAAGCAACCGAATCATGCACTAAAAGGCAGCCGAGCAAGTGGAAGAGGATTGATAGTTATCACGAGTTTTGGGAACCAAGCTTCCCTTATTTTAAGGAAGTTGTTGGTAGCTTCAGATGTCTAAGTAGAGAGGCCTAGGGCCTCACTAGGGTCAGCTTTTTTTTCTTGGGAAAACTTTGCTCAAACGTCGAGCTTACTATTTTATGACAATTTTATGTAATCTTGGTATTTTTTTATAATGAAGATGGAATCTTCTTTGATCTAGCGTTGAGTTACCTCAGAGAGATGAAGCTCTTGAGTTAGGGCCCAATCTAAGCACCCAATCTTCTCTTTACTTGTATTTGTATGCTTTACTTTAGTTTGTAGATTAGTTTGTTGTTAGATGTATTTCTCTTATGGTTAAGAATATGTTGCTTCTGATGATTTAGTAGCTTGCTTCCATTTGTGCTTTCTGTACCAGGTTAAGCAGTGATCAAAGAAGATTCAAAAGGCTAGCAACAGTGCCTTGGCCTCTCTTCCTCCCTCTGGGACCATGATTTGAGGCAAAGGTTCTCTTGCTGCCCCAAAAACACAGATTTTCCTTGTTCCTAGGACTTCTAGTGTTTGCAGCTCTCTAGTACGTTGATAGTCTAGTTTTGCTTTGCATTAGATCTTATTTATCATGTTCACTTCCTAATTTACAATATTCCATTTGCATGCTTTCCTTTCTTACAGTATTTCCCATCATTTCCTTCTATACATCATAGTTTAGGCCATTTTAATGCAAAACTCTGTTTTTCCTAAGATGCGGTCATTTGATTGGTTGCTTGATTTTCTTGGTTGACTGTCAGTTTCTATGTAGAAAATTTCTTCCAGTAGTAGGCCAGATTAGTAGCAATCACACGCTCTATCTGATCCATGCCCTATAGGTCTCCGGAACCTCACCTCAATTCTGCCCTAGTTTTCTTCATTTTTTCATATAACTTCTTCCTCTCTCCTTGAGCAAACCCAATCATCTTTCTCTCTCCTGGTGATTCATGGTAGACCTTAGGCACCCTAACACCTCATTCCAACCTTCATCCACCTTTTCCACCCACTCTCACACCCTCAGAACAACAAAAATTTCTCTCGGCCTCCTCCTGTAGGCCTCCTGTAGTTTCCCTGTTTTCATCGTGTAGTTTTCCTGTGTCCTCCTGTAGTTTTTCTTGTAGGCTTTCTTTTGAAGGTTGAGTGTGGAAAAAGCCTCCAAAAGGCCACCTAAGACCTCCTAGGACCCATCCACACCATCCTACATCGTCCCAAGCTCCAAAACCACCCTCTAACACCACCTGTTCACTACCACACTCACACACAATAAATTATATGCATGTTAAATTCACATAAAAACACATAAAAATCCAAAAATATGTTTTTTGCTTATTTACTTCTATAAATAGCATGGTTAGATGTTGTTTACTTCCTTGCGTAGGTAATGGAATTTCTTTCATGTTTTTCATAGTTTTTTTGGGAAAAGTAGAATTAGCTTGTTAATTAGGGTTTACTAGGTTTTTCTTTACATTCTAGTCTTTCTCCTTTTTGCAGTCAGAATAGCATTATGTAGAGTAATCTTTCTTTCCCTTCATCACACATAAAGCTTCTTCTGAAATCTATAGAAGTTGGCTTGAACTCCTAGTGATCTCGCATCGGCGAAACAAGTGACAACCTACAGTGAGAACTAGTACTTGCACATATAGCATCGACGCTTCCAAGTTTGTTGCGAACTACTCAGTTGATAAAAGTAAAGTTGGCAGCCCAGGAGTTGCAACATTCTTGTTGCAATACTGGCACTCACCACTTTTTGGCACTGTTTTTGGGGAAGTGTCAGAGTATTCTATGATTACTGCTTTCTTCTATTTCCTATTGCAACATTCTGCTAATAGTTTATTTCGGCAAAAGTGGACTAGTCATTTCCTTTCTTTCAGTTCTACATTTCCTTGCTTTCCTTTTCAATTCTGCAAATTTCCGTTTAGCAAGTTCATTTCAGATAGTTGCAATTTGTTTTGTTCAATCACAATTTCAGTTTTTGTAGGTACTTTCAGTGTGGGGAAAAAGAAACAAAAAACCAACCAAAAATATTTCCTTTCATGCCTTGTAGGAGTAGAGATAACTTGGGAAAAGTTTTGCCCAACGCCCCCGCTGCTTCACACAGCCAACCTTCTCTCTTCTTCGGTGGCTGCAATCAAGAAGAACCCTTAGGTGAACATCCAAACATATTTGAAGAACCTATGGGGGAAGAAGAAGAAGAAAAAATTCCTCTGGAGCCAATGGCTGAAAACAGAAATGCTAAAGGAAATGGAGAGAGAATAGAGGGTACCTTCCCCATTTTGGAGACCAATGGGGACACCAAAAAGAAGAATATAAGTCCTTAACCCCTACCTCACTTCCATGGTCTGACTAAAGAAGATCCTGACACCTTCTTGTTCAAGTTTGTTGTCATTTGTCGAACTTATGACTATCCAGAAGACAAGCAAAAGTTGAAACTATTCCCTTCTACTCTCAAGGATGTTGCACTATGTTGGTTCATGGTATTACCTGGCAATTGCATCACAACTTGGGTTTAGATGCAGTAGGCCTTTAACAACAAGTATCAAGACTATTGTAGGTCAAAAGATACTAAAGAAGAAATCTTCTGAATGACCATAAAAAGTGATGACTCCCTAGAATATTATAAAGAGAGGTTCCAGCTCCGTTACAAGAGGGCCTAGTGTACACTTAACCATGAGTCTCTGAAGTTGGTCCTGCTGAGGGGAATTCAGGAAGACCTTTTAGACACCTTCCATCTACTAACTGGGGGAGACATCTACCAACTATCCTATGAGGACATAAAGATTGCTTTTAGAAACCATTCTAGAGCAACCAGAAAGAAAGGTAGGGGGAGTCAACCCATAACCAGTACCTCTTCTTCCAATTCATCCATTAAAGGTGAAATTGGAAACATGCTGGAAGACTTCAAGAGTGAGATGTTTTAGACTCTTTCCATGCAAATGGATACCTTACGTATCAAAAGAAAACAAGAGGAAGCAGAGAGGGCTTTGGCCATTTTTTGCCCTAGACGCACCAGGAGGCATCCTAGGAATGAATGCCCATTGAACTCTATAGAGGTTTGTTCAATCTGTGAAGAAGATCGTTCTATAGATAAGTGCCCTTCCTTGCCCAGACTTAAAGCTGTATACCAAGGGGCCGAAGGAGTCACTAAACAGATCTATTACATAAACTAAAGGAGGCCGCATGGACCTAGACCATACCAGTAGGGGATGCAAGGGACATCTCAGGCATACTACAACCCCAACCAAGTCACCTCCATACCTTCTTGGGGCCCCCTTGCTCATCCTTCATGGTCCATTCCTCCTCCTTGGTCCTTCACATCTTAACATCATGTCCAACTAGCCACCCATTCATTTCAATCCTATGCTCAGTCGTAACCTCATGGAATGCATCTCATCAGGGGTGGAGTCCCCAATACAACTCTCTTCCCTCTCTTCTGCCTCCACCACCTGCCCAACCAAAACCATTACCTTTTGCTCCACCAAGGCAACCCCAAATGCCTGCCGAGCCAAATCCGAACCTGAACAACAGACAAGCTCAACAAGTGTATAGTGGGGAACCATCACGCCCAAATTATGCTGTGGAGATTCAATAAATTAACCTGCGATCCAGGAAATTTCTCCCAGATAGCCAACCTCCACCCAGGGAGGTTGAGGAAGATAAAGAGGAAAGTGAACCTAAATCAAATCCACCCTTTCCTAAGAGACTATCCATGACAATCTAGCCTACCCCAGAAGAGACTGAAATCTTGGGAGAATTGAAACATTTATGTGTGAAGATACCACTTCTCCAAGCCATAAAAGATGTGCCTATCTATAATAGGTTGATCAAAGAGAAGTGCTTTAGGCATCCAGAAAGGCACAAGAGAGATGCCCCAACCATCAATGTCATAGGACAACTGTCCGACCTAATGTTGAGGCAGATAATCTGTCCAAAATATCTAGACCCAGGAAGCCCAGCAGTTGATGTCCACATCAATGGCACAATGGTCCCACATACCTTGATTGATTTACGAGCTGCCATTAATGTGATGACAAAGGACACAATGCTCAAACTTAACCTCCAAGGCTCCTTAAGGAAGACCATGATAGTGTTGCAGCTAGTAGATCGCACCATAGTGACCCCTAAGGGGATTCTGGAAGATGTGATGGTCTCCATTGATTCTTCGGAGTACCCTGTTGGTTTCTTAGTTCTCCAGCCAAAGGCAAAGCTCACTGAGTATCCTCTCATTCTGGGAAGACACTAGTTGGATACAGCCGATGCCTACATCAGCTATTGAGCTGGGAACATGACCATAAAGAATGGGCACATGTCCAAGCAGTTAATCCTATATCCTCCTACCCAACCCTTGATAGAACATGATCTACCTCTCTGGTTGAGGGAGGAGGATGAGGATGAAGTTTATTCTACACCACTTTTTACATTAGAAATCACCATGGGGGGAAACCACAAGATGAGGATGATATCATTGAAAATTTAATTCAGAATCCACCTCCCAGTGTATCACCATTAGAAGACATAATAAGAGAAACCCAAAACAACCCCTCAACTGATCTCTATGTGGGCGACCCCACTTCTCTCCACGTTAAGAATATAGAGTTTGGCCCAGAAAGAACATTGAAAATCAATCCATCCCTATCTACTTCCCAGGAGAAGGAGCTATGCGGCATACTGAGAAAACATCTAGATGCCATTGCCTGGAGTTATAAGGAGATGAAGGGAGTGCACCCTTCAGTATGTACTCAACATATATACATCAAGGAAGATTTCAAGCCAGTTAGGCAGCCTCAAAGGAGGATGAACCTAACACTTAAAGATATTGTTAAGGAAGAATTGTACAAATTACTTGATGCAGGATTCATCTATCCTATCTCTGACAGTGAATGGATCTCTCCTTTGGTGCTAGTGCCAAAGAAAAATGGTAATTCGAGAATCTGTGTTGACTATCAAGAATTGAACAAAGCCACTAAAAGAGACCATTTTCCTTTACCTTTCATAGATCAAGTGTTAGAAGGTTTGGCAGGGAAAACGTTTTTCTCCTTCCTAGATTGGTTTAGCGGGTACAATCAGACTCAAATCAGCCCGAAAGACCAAGATAATACCACTTTCACTTGTCCTTGGGGTACCTTTCCATACCGGGTCCTTCCTTTTGGTTTGTGCAATGCTCCATCCACTTTCCAAAAAGTGGTATTGAGTATATTTTATGAACTAGTTCATGATGCAATAGAAATATACATGGATGATTTTACTCCTTATGGCTCTAACTTTTAGGAAGCTTTATCTAACCTAGAAAAAGTTCTATATAAGTGTATTGAGATGAACTAGTCCCTCAGTCCAAAAAAATGTGAATTTTTGATGACTGAAGGGATCGTGCTAGGTCATGCAATATCTCAATAAGGACTACAAGTGGACCCCAACAAAATTGCCATCATCCAAAGGGTCCCACCTCCTCAAAAGGTGAGAGATGTCAAAAGCTTCCTAGGCTTAGCTGGATATTACAAGAGATTCATTATAGACTTCAGCAAGTTAGCCTCTCCTTTGTTTGGCATCCTAGGCAAAGATGTTGAGTTCATATGGTCATAAAACTGTCAAGAAGCCCTAGATACCTTGAAGAGCAAGCTAGTGACTGCCCCAATTCTCAGAGGCCCAAATTGGGCCCTACCCTTTCACATTCACATAGATGCCTCAAACAAAGAAATAGGAGCAGCCTTAGCAAAAATTGATGAAATGTTACCATATGCCATATACTTTATAAGCAAAAACTTGTCAAAGGTAGATTTAAACTATACAGTGACCGAGAAGGAACTCCTAGCTCTCATGCATTCCTTAAACAAATTCAGACATTATATCACAGGCTATCAAACCTTTGTGCACACTGATCATGCTACAATTAGATATTTAATGAACAAACCAGATGTAAATTCTCACATCATTAGATGGTTTCTTTTACTGCAGCAGTTTGATTTGACCATTATTGATAAGCCTGGTAAAGAGAATGTTGTTGCTAACTTTTTGTCTAGAGTAAATTTGCTTGCAGGTGAAGAAGGAATGGTGGATGGCCAAATGGTAGATGAACACCTATTTGCTATATCAGTACTCTCTCCATGGTTTGCTGATATAGAAAACTACTTGGTTTCAACACAGTTCCCACCACACCTATCCTGAAAAGAGAAGAAAAAGATAGTAAGAAAAAGCACCCCTTTCACCTGGATTGGAGGCAATCTCTTCAAACTTGGCCCAGATCAAATCTTGAGAAGATGTGTCAAGGAGGAGGAATTCTTTGACATCCTCTTGACCTATCATAACGTGCCTTGTGGAGGTCATTTTGCAGCAAAAGGAACTGCCTTCAAGATATTGCAAGTAGGCTACTACTGGCCCACTCTTCATCAGGATGTGAGGAGATACATGAGCCAGTGTGATCAGTGTTAGAGGATGGGGAAACCCACTCCAAAGGATGAAATTCCCATGCAACCTCAAGTTACCTTTGAGCCATTTGAGAAGTGGGGCATGCACTTTGTGGGGCCTACCAACCCTCCTTCAAAACAGAAGCAGTATATCATTGTGTGCACCGACTACCTCAAAAAGTGGGCAGAGACAAAAGCAATCGAAGTAGCGACAGAGGAAAAATTAGTTGAGTTTTTGAGGGAAACATATTCTACAAGTTCAGGTATCTGAGAGAGTTGGTCACAAACCAAGGCAGTTAGTTCACTTCCAACCTAATTGAAGACCTGCTCACACATCATAAGATCAAGCACAAGACTTCCAACCCTTACCATCCACAAGCCAATGGGAAAGTGGAGGTCACTAATAGAGAATTGGAAGGGATCCTAACCAAGGTAGTGAGCAACAGCAGAAAATATTGGGCAGATAGATTAGTTGAGGTCACTTGGGCCTACAACACAACATGGAAGACCACCACCAAGTTCACACCCTATGAACTGGTCTCTGGGAAGAAGGCTTTGATATCAATAGAGCTTGAATTCAATACCCTAAGGATGGCAGCTCAGCTATACCTAGACCTCAGCAATGCACAAAAGGAGAGATTACTTCAGCTCAATCAATTAGATGAGTATAGATTGTAAGCCCTTCTCCATACAAAGGTAATTCAGCTTCAGAGAAAGATATGGCATGACAGAAATATCAGGGAGAAGTAATTCCAAGAGGGAGATTAGGCCCTACTCTATGATTCAATATACAAAGATTTCAAAGGAAAGCTAAGGAAAAGATGGTTGGGACCCTACACTATGGAGAAATTCAATGACAATGGTTTAGTTCTGATCAAAATCATTGATGATGAAGCCATCCCCATGCTTGCCAATGGACATCAGTTGAAAGTCTACAAGAAACCCCTCTCCAAGTGAGAGTTTATTGAAGATTTGAATAAAACAATGATGGTAGTGGACCATGTCTTAGCTTCCACTTCACCCACTCACTGAAGAAAAAAGAGAAAAAATAAGGACTCAAGTGAAAACCTCCATGAGACGCTTGAGTCCCATCATTGGGTTGAAAACCTCTTCTGAGGCGGCCCAATGATGTCAAAAAAAAAGGGAAAAGAATAAGATCCCTAGGCGGAAACCTCCCTTGTAGGTGGCCAAGGCAGGCAATTAAGGTGAAAGCCTCTCTGAGGCACCCTAGTTGTTTTCAAAAAAAAAAAAAAAAAGAGAAAGAAAAAATGAATTTTTATTGCATTGCAGGTTTGTAGGAGGACTACAGGTAGCAGAAGAAGGTGCTAAGGGGACCCTAACATTCATACCAGCATCCATCTCATCTTCTCCACACCTTCCTCCATCATTTTTGGCATCTCTTTCACCCCACTGTACCTCTTCTTCCAAAATTGTGTTTTCTGCAGGAGGCTCTATTTTTTCTACAGGAGGCACCTGTAGGAATTACAGAGAGCCAAAAGTGTCTACAGGAGGTAGTTTGAGGGACAAGAAAAGCTTCATGAGGAACCTATAATCCCTCTTACCATCTTCAAACCTCCTTTCCATCATTTCCAAGCCTCCATCACACTCCAAGCATCATTATTATTATTATTATTTTCCTTTCCAAGAAACAACACAGAAAAATTGTTTTTCAGTTTTGAAAAAAAAAACAAAAATAAAAGGAGGAAAAGGCACCATTAACTTTACCTAAATCTTACCTACTATCCCTCCATCATTCATCTCCACCTTTGGCATCAATATCGTTCTCTAAGCACCGGGAAATAGCTAAAGTTTGAATGGGATAAGTAGCTACAGGAGCTCCTGTAGGAATTCCTGTAGTAGTTGATCCCATAGAAGTCCAATACTAGCAGTAAGGGACAACACATCTGAAGGTTGAAAAGGCACATGCAGCTCAGCTCCAGCAAAAGAAGAACCTGCAAAAACACACAACAACACATCAGTAAGCAGAGGTAGCATGCATGAAGGAAATGGAAGGCATGCAGCAGAGAAAGCCACAACACCTCACAGTCGATGGTAGCAAATACACTTGGATTACAGGTAAGTAGATAAGTCACTCCTCTATCTGTATTTGTGTAATTAGGAATCATACGAAGGCAATGACATGGTTGAAATCGAAAGAGGAAAAGGTGGTCAATTAACTTGGCCACCTTCATTTAGTTGACTCCACTTAACCGAGATATCACCCACACGTGCGCACAGTCAACTTAAGCAAAAGAGTGACTCAACTTAACCGAGATATCACCCACATGTGCACACAGTCAACTCAAGCAAAAGATGCGAAGGACAGGTAGTGGGAGGAAGAGTTAACTCCGATGTAGTAATGAGGTGATGATTATGAGGTGGGTCATGATGACCAAGTAGGTGGGGACCAGTGGTCCTAATCTAGGCAACGTACACCTTGCCAGCTAAGCACTCATAACTGAAAACAACCATAAAAGGTAACGAGCACTCCTCCCTGTGCATTCTCACCACCTTTTCTTCAATTTCTCCTTGTAACTCAGCCACACAATAGTCTTCTTATGCCCCCAAAGCCTCGTATCCACCATCCTCCATTGATTTCCTCCATATTTTTTCTCTCGGCATCTTCTACAAGAGCCTTACAGGTTTTCTACAGGAGCACCTATAGGAAATCTATAAGAGGGACAACAGGCTTCTACAGGAGGGCAGTGAGTCATTTTGAAGGGAGGAAACGTGATTTTTGGCATGAATTTCAATCTGAAGAGGTAGGGTTCATGAATTCCCTCTGTTGAATATCAAAATGTGAAAGAGTTGGTCTCAAATTGAAGATAAAATGAATCTTTAAGAGGGTAGAAATATATTAAAAAGAAATGTTTAAAAAAAAAACACAATCCCCTCCGTTTTTCTATTTCACTCAAAATTCTTGGTCTCCACCTCCATATCTGGTTTATCAAAAGAAGTAAAGGTAGTATGATAGGGGGGTTTATGAGAAAATATCCCACTAGCTCCACTGAACTCCATGCACATCCTCAAGTGGTGGAAATATTTACCAGGGCAAACTGTATGAATTTCTTTGAGAAGTTTAGAGGGTTTGATGATGAAATTGCCCAAGAATTTGCTCTATCTCTAGTCACTCACACAATAACTCATGCTATTGTAACCATTAGAGGCCTCTCCATTCAAATAACCCCTGAATTCATCAATAGGGTCACTACCCTTCCTCTTGGTCTGCCTTGGAGTAAAGATGAGAAAATAATTGGCCAAGCTGCCAAGAGGAAATTTTTCCAAGATAATGAAACCCCTGTTGAAGAAAAAAATGGAATTAGGAGGGCTAGTGTACCATATCAGTAGGATGAGGTTAGCTACCAATTGATAAAATACATTTCCTGTAAAGGGAGGCACACCATTGTTTATGGATATCATTTCAGAATCCTCCAAGAATTGAGATATGGCATGGATACCCCAGCACATCAAAAGCTCGGTATCCCTTACTTTCTCCTTCACTCCCTCATTGACTCTAGCACCAAGGTACAAGAAGGAAATTCATAGCAGCTAGCTCACCATGCCCTAATCAAGATCCTAGTACAAGAAGCCCTCCATACCCTTACAATCCCTATAGCATGGGAAGTTTTCATAAATATGACAGCTGAGGATGACATCAAGGCATTAACCTATGATGTCAGTCCTACTATCAGTGAGGAGGGAGAATAGCAAGGAGGAGAAGATGAAGCCAGTGGTGACATAGCAGAGCAAGAGAGGAAGGAGGAAATAAAAGAAATAGAGGAGGGGAGAGTTAAAGAGATAGAACATGAGGTAGAAAAATAGACAGATCAGGAGGAGGAAAAAGAGACAAAAGAGGTAGAAAAGGAGGCAGAGAGGGCAGAGCAAAGAGAAGAGTCCCCTAAAACTTTGGAAAGAGAAGCAGCAATTTCCCTCACTGCCTTAAGTACACCAGTCAAGCAGAAGCAGAAGAAGAAAAGCAAAACATCCATGTATTTTAGGGCAAGGAAGAGTACCAGAATTAAAATAGGCAAACCTCAACCCTCATCAAAGACTCCCATTAACATTGAATATTCAGCATCTGCCAAGGTGAAATAATCTCCTTCCAAGACACCGATAACCTATGAATGAAGGACTACAAGATCTTGTACATGGAAGCGAAAGAAAATTCTACAAGACCCCAAACTAGACCTACAGGAGGCTAAAACAATCCTACATGAGACACTGTGCAAACTATAGGAGACACAAAAACTTGTGGAAAAGATAGGAGGATAGCCAGAGGTGAAAGAGGAAGCACAAGAGCTATAAGAACCTAACCCTCAGCCCAATCTTAACTCCTATTACACATTACTTGAGGGAGGCAAGATAATCCCACAAAAATTTGTAATTCCACGGTTTTTCGAATTGGGAAAAGAGAGAGTGAGAACACATAGGTGGATGCAGATAGCCAAGTCCAAAGGAGTTGAGGATATTGACCACATGGAAGAAAAACTCAAGGAAATGGGCAGGGAATTGAGTGCTCTCAGAGATAGAGAAACCATTACAAGAAGCCACCTTGAGAATGAGAATGAATTTCTAAGGAGGCAGTTGCAGGAGAAAGAGACTCATTTGGCATACATGGTTAGCCTATCCATAGAAGCATTACAATGCATAGCACCAGCCAAATCTTATGGCCTCTATCTGAAGGATCAATGGCTTCAATTCTAATAAAAAATTTGGCATAAAGAGGCATAATGCCTTTCCAAGACTACACGAAGTTCATGGATTTGTGTGACCAAAGCACCTCCGAGGACAAAGCAAAGATGGGAGAGTTCTATATACACAACATGGCCCTCACAAACTTGAATGTGTGGGACCCCATTGCCAAGCTAGGGGATCTGTAATTAATGGCCATGGCGTCATGAATGAAACATGAACAATTGAGGGTAGAAAAAATGAAAAGATTGTTAATAAAAGAGTAGAATGAACCATTGATGACAAGAGCTGAGCCATCAGATCCTATGGCACTCATCAGTACACACAACCTGCTTGCCAATGACCCTCAGATTGCTCCTAAATATCTAGGCAATTAGGAACAAGCCATTACACATTGTGAAGATATGCTTAGGCTACTTGGGTATGACTGTGTGCATGCATGCATGAGAAGATGGAACACCCTACCCCACAACTTGCAGATCAGAGAATACCATTCCCTCATGAGGCTGAAGGAGGCATTGAAAAGAGTGCCAATGTACAAGTGCTCCATGCAAAGGCTGAAGGTCAACTGGATTGGCCTCAAACTGAGTCCTCCACTCATATTAGGCATGATGGAAGGTAGAAGAGAAGAAGAAGAGAAGGACCAGTGGAAGGACATAGACAGAAAGGAAGGATTTTATGGAGAACATGAGCAGACCACATCAGAAACCTAGAATGCTAGGGAGGCCACCAGGGCCATGAAAGACCAAGAGATTGACTAGGTTTCTCGGAGGATGAGCAAAACCTTCAGTAGGGGGGTGATGATGTGCCTCATAAATGGGTAATTATATGGGCTCATTTTACCTCTTAACCTAGTCAAATCAACCATTCTCTTAGCTTATTGTATGATTTTCTGATAATATTTATGCTTATAGGGTGAGTTTAGTTAGTTATTATGCCATGTGGTCTAACATGTATTTAATACAGATTATTAATGGATTTCGAGGTCAAAGTCAAGCATCTAGTGGTCAAAATGCAGCAATAACTCAAAGAAGATGGAGGAGAGGACTTATAGGAGGTAATCCCCCTCGTTTATTTCTCGAGCAAGTGGAATATGATTATAGTTATCTCGAGTTTTGGGAGCCAAGCCTCCCTGATTTTAAGGAAGTTGTTGGTAGCTTCAGATGTATAAGTAGAGAGGCATCAGGCCTCATTAGGGTCGAATTTTTTTTCTTGGGAAAACTCTGCTCAAATTTCGAGTTTACTATTTTATGACAGTTTTCTCTAATCTTGCTATTTTTTGACAATGAAGATGGAATCCTTTTTGAGCTAGCACTTTGTTACCTCAGAGGGCTGAAGCTCTTGGGTTAGGGCCCAATCAAAGCATCCAAGCTTCTCTTTACTTTTATTTGTATGCTTTACTTTAGTTTGTAGATTAATTTGCTGTTAGATGTATTTCTCCCATGGTTAAGAATAGGTTGCTTTTGATGATTTAGTAGCTTTCTTCCATTTGTGCTTTCTATAGCAGGTTAAGTAGTCATTAGAGAAGATTCAAAAGGATAGAAATAGTGCCTTGGCCTCTCTTCCTCCCTCTAGTACCATGATTTGAGGCAAAGACTCTCTTGCTACCCCAAAAACACAAATTTTCCTCATTCCTAGGACTTCTAGTGTTTGCAGCTCTCTAGTAGGTTGATAGTCCAGTTTTGCTTTGCTTTAGATCTTCTTTATCATGTCCACTTCCTTATTTGCAATAGTCCATTTGCATGCTTTCCTTACTTACATTATCTCCCAGCATTTCCTTCTATACATCATAGTTTAGGCCATTTTAATGCAAAACTCTACTTTTCCTAGGATGCATTCATTTCATTGGTTGCTTGATTTTCTTAGTTGGATGTCAGTTACTATGCAAAAAATATTTTCCAGTAGTAGGCCAGCTTACCAGAAATCACACCCTCGATCTTATCTATGCCCTATAGGTCTCCCAAACCTCACCTCAATTCTTCCCTAGTTTCCTTCATTTTTCATAGAACTTCTTCCTCTCTCCTTGAGCAAACCCAATCATCTTTCTCTCTCTTGGTGATTCATGGTAGACCTTAGGCACCCTAAAACATCATTCCAACCTTCATCCACCTTTTCCACCCACTCTCACACCCTCAAAACAATGAAAATTGCTCTCGGCCTCCTCCTATAAGCCTCCTGTAGTTTCCCTCTTTTCCTCCTGTAGTTTTCCTGTGTCCTCTTGTAGTTTTTCCTGTAGGCTTTATTTTGAAGGCCAAGTGTGGGAAAAGCCTCTAGAAGGCCACCTAAGACCTCCTAGGACCCATCCACACCATCATACATCCTCCCAAGCTCCAAAACCACCCTCTAACACCACCTGTTCGCTGCCACACTCGCACACAATATATTAGATGCATGTTAAATTCACATAAAAACACATAAAAATCCAAAAATATGTTTTTTCTTATTTACTTCTAGAAATAGCATGGTTAGATGTTTTTTACTTCCTTGAGTAGGTAGTGGCATTACTTTCATGGTTTTCATAGTGTTTTTGGCAAAAGTAGAATTAGCTTGTTAATTAGGGTTTACTAGGTTTTGCTTTACATTTCAGTCTTTCTCCTTTCTACAGTCACAATAACATCTGTAGAGTAATATTTCTTTCCTTTCATCACACATAGAGCTTCTTCTGAAATCTATAGAAGTTGGCTTGAGCTCCTAGTGATCTTGCGCCGACTGACCAAGTGACAACCTGTAGTGAGAACTAGTACTTGTGCATATAGCACTGACGCTTCCAAGTTTCTTACAAACTACCAGGTTGATAAAAGTAAATTTGGTAACCCATGAGTTGCAGCATTCTTGCTGCAATACTCACACTCACCATTTATTCCATTCTTTGAAATTCAAGA
>APFE030933652.1:96303-108941 GCA_000404065.3 Pinus taeda
ATTTTTTAATTATAATAATAAATCTCAATTTAGGGGTGGTGGATAGTTGTAATCCATTGACGTTGGACGCATGATTCACGACATTTGGCATGGATGGAGAAGGGCACATAATATCCATTCCAATTATGCTGTGGTTAATGTCTTTGGATTTGATCGTGTGAAACATCATCCCTCGCCTGCGTGAGAAGGAATAGGACTATCTCAGGGATTCATGGCACTTGTGTTTAGGTAGATAAATAAATTCAATCACGCAGTATTCTAGATGGTATTCGACTCTCAGTGAGATGTGATTTGGTATGTGTTTTTATTTCTCCAAGTCGTGTGGGTATGGTGGGGGTCCTCCATCCACCGCTCCTCCTCCTGCATTATTATTAAGGTAACAAATCCCTCCTTGTCATTCTAGGTGAAACCTTCTTTTTCATCTTTTGGACAGATGGTCTGTTGGTTGAAGAAATCAATGATATTGGGTTGAGAAGTCTTGGGCCTAGGTAGTTTGTTGGGTTAGTATTTTGGGTGCATTAGCTCTTTGTGTGTAGCGTTTTGCGTTGTGGCTAGTGGTACCCAAATTTCAATTAGTGGGGATTTTTCTCGGCATGAGTCTCCGAAGTAGGCCTTATTATGGCTCTCTATGAGTCGTTGTTAGGTCCCTATAATGTTAATGATTCCACCATTACTATTGTCATTGTAGCCCTTATTGTTATTATTGTGCCCCTATTGTCCCCATATTGTTATTATTGTGCCCCATAGAAGCCCACTATTATTATTGTTGCGCCCTTATATTATTATTATTATGTCCACTTTGATTATATTGTGACCCCTTAGACTCCTATATATAGAAAGGAGGTTTATTCATTTGTATCATCCAATAATTATTCATTTATGTAATGTAAAGGAGATTTTCCCTCGAAGAGACCAATTTTGAAGTCGTTGATCTATGTTCTATAACTTTTTGTGAGCTAGTTCATAACATTTGGTATCAAAGGTTTGGATTCTAAGGTTTCGTTGCTCCAAACAAGTCATTGTCGAATTTTGGCTATAACTTTTTTTCTATAACCCTTCAGAAGCTAAAAAACAAAACCCACTTGAGCCGAAATCTTGAGGATCTTCAGGTCTGAATTTCAGATCTTATCTCTCTATATTTTTTAGAGATATGATCTAAGGAATTTATGGTTTTTGCAAGCTCCTGAATTACATCCCAAATAGGTAACCTTGGGAAAATCGTCATAACTTTCTCTCTAAGTATTAGATTGAAATTTCGTAATACATTACAAAAATAGGATAAAATTTATTTTTATGTGCATCATTTTTAGGTTTGAAGGTTGAAAAATATGACACATGACACTTCATACAATTTCACTCTACTGAAAACATGTATCATCAAGCCATCTTGGGAGATTTGGCATAACTCTTCTTTGGAGAATCCAATTTTGATCAAATTGTTGGCATTGGAAAGAGGACCCAAAGGTATACCATAGTTCGCAATGTCAAACCTTGGTGATCCGAAATTTTATAGATACATCATATTTAATATCGAGATCCTACAAAGTGAAAAAATTACTGTAGTTTTAAAAAAAAAAAATTGCATAAGTTTGGTTTGAAAAATTAGTTTGAAGGAATTCAAAGGGCATAGTGAAGCATAATTATCATTAATTGATGCCCCGAAGAAATAAAGTGGAAACACCTAGTAAGAAACCTGAAATATCTAGCATGAATCATGAAGAAGAGGAAGAAATGGAACATTATATATCAAAATTACGAGACCAAGTGCAACAAAATTCAATCTCACAAAAAGTAACAGAAGCTAAGATGGACGGTTTAAAGAAAGGCATGGAAGCTAAGATGGATGGTGTGGAAGATAATATGGATGGTTTAAATAAGGGCATGGAAGCTAAGATGAATGACGTGGAAGCTAAGATGGATGGTTTAAAGAAAGACATGAAAGCTAAGATGAATGACATGGAAGCTAATATGGAAGGAAAATGGAAGATTTGAACACAAATTTGACAATTTTGCTACAAGAAATGTTTACTAATGGTGAAAGGGTAGTAAAGAAAACTCATGATGAGAACAAAAGAAATGTTAATCATGATTTCATTGACTCTAATTTTGGATTTAAAACCTATCATGTTCCAAAGATTGATATGAGGAAGTTTGATAGCAAGGAGCTCGTAACATGGATACTACAGATGGAGCAATATTTCAGATCCATAATCTGCAAAACATACAAAAGGTACGCATTGCAACTTTATATTTGGAACCGAATCAGTTTGTATGGTATCGATGGCTTTTCTCTTGGAAACAACTTGTCACTTGGGTAATTTTTATGAAATAAATGATAGCACATTATGAGGATACAAAAAGAAACACATTTGTTAGCCAATTGATAAATCTCAAACGAAAGGGGTCAATGATGGAGCACATTGAGGACTTCCAAAAATTGAATATAAGGGTAAAATATATTCCAAAGGAGCATAGGATTTTTGTGTTCATGGAAACTTTAAAGGATAACATCCAACATGAGGTTCGCCTTTGGGAATCTGATTCATTAGAGATGGCATTCAGGTTGGCAAGAAAAATGGAAGCAATCAGGAAGCCTACCACTCACAAATATAAATATGGAAGTGTTCTTGCCCCTAGCCTTCCACAACCTACAAGGTTGACACCACAACAATTGGAAGAAAAAAGAGCAAAAGGGCTTTGTTACAGTTGTGATAGAAAATACACTCAAGGTCATAAGTGTGCTAAGAAGAAATTATTTTACATAGATTGTGAAGAGGAGGAAGAAAATGAACAAGAAACATCAAATAAGAGGATATACACTAGGAACAAACCATAGAGAAGGAATAAATAAATCCAAACATATCTTGCAATGCATTGGCCGGAATTACCACTCCTCAAACTATCAATATAGAAGGACAAATCAAGAAGAAAAGGTTAATAGTGTTGATTGATTCGGGTAGTACCCATAATTTTGTTCATTGTAAGATAGCCATGGAAGTGAATTGCTTCTATCTAGCACCAGAGTGTCAAGTGATGGTTGCATGTGGAGGAACCATAAATATCGAGCCATCCATTGGAGAATATATATTGAATAAGCCAATGCTTTCCATTCCAATGGCTGTTGTACTAGGAGTCCAATGGCTACAATCCTTGGGTACAATAGCTTTTAATTTTCAAGAACATTTCATGAAATTTTGTTCAAAAGGAAAGGAAGTTTAATTAAGGGGTATCGTATGGATAATGGGAAAGATAATCAGATCTAACAGAATGAAAAATCTTCTAAACAAAGAACAACAAGGCATAATTGCACAAGTAAGTTCACTAGAGGTTACCACATCAAAATCATTTATTTCTCCACATCTCCAAAAAGTATTGGATAACCATTCCAAGCTATTTGAGACTCCCAAAGGCCTCCCACCTATTCGTGATCATGATCATACTATTAATTTGATTCCACGAAGTGTTCCTCCAAACATCAGGCCTTACAGATATCCCTCTTCCCAAAAGAGTGAAATTGAACATATGGTTGCATAAATGCTAGAGGATGGTATAATTCAACCTAGTCAAAGTTCTTTCTATGCTCCAGTAGTTTTAGTGCACAAGAAGGATGAATCATGGTGCATGTGTCCATATTATAGAGAGCTCAACAAGCTCACTATTAAAGATAAATTTCTCATTCCTGTCATTGATGAATTATCTGATGAATTGCATGTATCAATTTAATTCACCTAGTTGGATATTTATTTAGGATATCATCAAATAATAATCAAGACTGAAGACATTCTGAAAATAGCATTTAGAACTCATGAGAGTCATTATGAATTTTTTGCATGCCTTTTGGCCTTCCCAATGCACCCTCTACATTTCAAGGTTTGATGAATTCAAGGTAAAAACGGATCATGATAGACTTAAACACTTTTTAGAACAAAGATTATCTTCAAATGAGAAGCAAAAATGGGTCACAAATATGTTGGGTTATGACTTTGAAATCATCTACAAAAAGGCGAAGAAAAATGTTGTGGTAGATACACTTTCAAGAAAGGACGAGGATGTGGAAGCATTGCTTTGTGCCATTTCTATTATCTAACTAGATTAGATAAATGAAGAAAGGGATGAATGGAAGAATGAAAAAGTGTGGGCACTCATTCAAAAAATACAACAAGATCCTAGTACATATGATACATTTAGTTGGAAAAATGATTCGTTATGGTACAAAAATCGCTTATACCTATGTAAGAATTCCCAACTTATACAAAAGATTATTATGGAATTGCACACTTCTCCCTTATGAGGGCACTCAAGACTTTTAAAAACTTACCACAGGGTCAAGAAGGAATTTTTTTGGGATGGCCTTAAATCAAATATTCAAAACTTTGTGGCAGAATGTTTGGTTTGCCAACAAAAAAAGTTGAAACAATTAAGACCCCATGTCTATTCCTATGGCTACAACCATATAAGAAAATGTCCCTCAAGCATGCTAAAAAGGACAATAAATTATCACCAAAGTATTATGGTCCATACAAGGTGTTGCAAAAGATTCATACTATGGCAACAAATTGGAGCTTCCTGCAGCTTCCCGAGTGCACCCAATTTTCCATGTTTCATGTTAAAAGAAGGTTATAGGTGACAAGCTCCCAGTTCACACAATATTGCGAGAACTTGACAAGGAAGGAAAAATCATATTGGAACCTGAAGCAGTCACAAAAACAAGAACTCGATAACTACGAAATCGATCAATTTTGGAGTATCTCATCAAGTGGAAGAACTTACCCATTAAATATTCCACATTGGAGGATGAGAATTTTATACAGAAGCATCCAAAACTACTCAAGCATTGAGGTAAACACTTTTTTGGAGAGGGGCATGTTAGGTCCCAATAATACTAATGATTCCCCCATTATTATTGTCATTGTAGCCCTTATTGTTATTATTGTTCCCCTATTGTCCCCATATTGTTATTTGTGTGCCCCATAGAAGCCCACTATTATTATTGTTGCGTTATTAAATTATTATTGTTATGTCGGCGTTGATTATATTGTGACCCCTTAGACTCCTATATATATAAAGGAGTTTTAGTCATTTGTAACATCCTAGAATTGTTCATTTGTGTAATGTAAAGGAGGTTTCCCCCTCGAAGAAGTTGATTTTGAATTCGTTGATCTATGTTTTATACCTTTTTGTGACCTGGTTCATAACAGTAGTTCTGTCTAGTTTTTCTTTCCTGGTGTTTTTTTCATATAATTCCATTTAGGGAAGCCTATTGGCTCTGACGTCCCTCGGGCTTCTGGAAGTCTGGGTGTTTGTCCTTTCTACTGTGTAGTGTGAAAATTCCACAAGAGGAACCCCTGCTATAGCAAGTTGATGTTACTTATCCTACTTGTTAATCCATACAAATTATTTACTGTGTGCTACGAAATAATATAGAAATACCACTATAGCCTTCACTTAATTAAATTATAAGCAGAAACAAGACACTGAGCAAGAAAGAAAATACAACACAATAAGCACCGTTATTTTCGGACAAGTTTCCCTAGAAAAACCCAATGCGGGAAAACTGGCGCAACAACTATGAGGGTTTTATATTATTAAGTAATAGTTTATGAATACAACTCTGGATCCCTCTTGATAATCCAATTACAGAGAAATACAACTGGCAGAGAAAAACTGTGAGATTACCTCAATCTACCCTGCAAATCCGGGTTGTTCGGGTAGCTGAATCAACTGTCCCCGAGTACAACTATGTTGGCCCTACATAGTAATTGTTTGTTCCTACATGGAGCTTTCTAAGGCTCTGCATCAGTGCAACTGTGAAATGTATTGCCTTCTGGAGCAGTTTCCATCCCTCTTGACTCAGAAAGGTCAACTCCTCTGCAAAACTCATATTTCTTAATGGGTGATTGAGCTACCTCTCTATGAGCCCTTCTGGCTCAACATCAAGCTGTGCATGGGCCCTTTTGGATTAGCGTCAGCCCCTCTGGTGTCTCTCTGCCTCTCTCTTCTATGTATCTTGGGCTCTGGAGAAGATACTCCAACCCAACTATCCCTGCCCCACAACTGCAAGAAATCTACTCAATCAAAATTTCCTCCCGAGAACTTATCACTTGATAAATTCTATATCTTGATCTCTTGGTGTGTTTTCCAAATGAACCTCAAGCCACTTCTTATATCATCTTGTTGGACAACCAAAAAACTAAATTAACTCCTAATAAAAGGCTAAGATCATTTTGACTTGATCTCCATCGTCCTCTAGAAGATTCAACCAAAATTAAATTAATACCCATTAATATTTTAATTTTCCTAAGTTTAGACTTAGCAACCCCATTAAAAATATTAACTATTTTATTATAATCGTGTCTGGTTGGAATTTCCCAAAATGATTTCTAGGTTATTTGGAACGCATGTGCCCAAGCCTCCCAGGAAAATTTGAGGCCTATAGCACATCTGAAACTAGCCCAAATGAACACTCACTCTTTACAAGGAATGTGCTCTAGCAATATACTATTGTTGCATACTACTCTGACTCTAAAGCATCATTCACTATGCTATTGATGTCTAACATGTTGTCCACCAACTACTCTGTTGTTGCTGCAACTATACTGCTACTTTTGACAGTACCTATGATACATTTTTACTATAGCTCCCTCTCAAATGATACACCTACTATGTTGCTAGAACTGCCATTGTTAACATTGAATCCATACTGCAACTCAGTTGCTGAGAGAAGTAACTGAAAAAAGTCCAAAACTGGACAAGTATCTAGTGGATACACCTTGATGTTGAAAGCCTAACTGGTGCTAATCCCACGCTTCCTTCTGAAGCCATTGCATTGTTGAAGCTTTGCATTGTGCCTCCATGCACTATTTCCTCTCTGCTCTTCCCTAGTCAAGTTCTTGCGTTGCTAACTAGCACATATTTCGCTTCAACACTCCATGGCACCAACTGAAAACTCCTCCATCCCACTACTACTGATATGTTCTCTCGTAGCAAGGTATTGATCAAAGAGATGGACTCCTCAAGGATCCTACCCATCTATAGATCTATCCAAATACAGTTCCAAATCATCCCACCTCATTCCTAGAGGTATCTTGGCTATCATGGCAAACCCCTCCTCTTGTTTAATATTTGCAACTGCAACCTTAGGGTTGTGCTTCTCATCCTTGTCTTTTTTCTTTGAAGGACACTAGGATGCATAGTGTCCCATATCACCACATCTAAAACACTTCACCTTGGAGACATATTTCTTTTGTCTCTATTGCCGCTGTTATCCCTTCGATGCAAGGGCTACATTCTCCTCCTCCTCCTCGAGCTTCGACCCATTGTTGCTGCTACTTTTGTTAAGTTTGACCTTGATCGGGTCTCTCCTCATCTCTTCCTATTTTAGAGTTTCCCACATCTCATCCCAATTGGGAAATGCTGCTCTACCTAGGATACTCTGAACAAAGGCTTTCCATTCATTTGAGACGGAATTTAGGGCCAATCTCACTAACTCTGAATCCTTAGGTGTATGCCCTGCAACCGACAACTCATCATGGGTCTCCTTCAGCTTTGTGAGGAATGGATCCACACATTCTCCCTTCTATATCTGTGCAAATCTCAACTTCTATTCCAAGTGCATTTTATGTTGCTCAAAAGACCCCTGATACAACATGGCCAAGGCATCCCACATCTCCTTAGAAATTTCTCTGCTAGCAATGTGGCACACCACATGATCATTGACTTGACCTAGGATCATCCTCTTGGCCTTCGCCGGCTTGGCCTTATACTTCTTTAGTGGATCTGCATCTGCAGGTTCAACTACCAGACTATCAACATACCTCTAGAGGGCATGCTCGTCTAGAAGGAAAGACATTCTAGCCTTCTAGGTGTCGTAGCTGGATACTCCATCCAACTTGTCTTGATTCCTCAAGCCAGTGGTTTCCATATCCTCCAAAAATTGTCGAACAATTCCCTCTTTCTCCCTACTCCATAGCTTCTAGGCTCTCTTACACACTCCTTACTAGAGTTAATAAGTCTGTTGCTCCTCTTCTACCCATTAAATGAGAAAAATTGATTTACTTGGCAAGAAATCATTAAGGGAGTATTCCCTCACTATGTGATCTACTTCCTTCTTCCAATGGATTTTCTGCCAAGCACTTAGCTTGCAAAAAATCTACATCCCACCATCTCTCTCACGTTGAGGCTTCAACATTGCTCCGAAGTCCTTCTCTTCGTCGACTCACTTGGAGAGAGATTTCCTCAAAGATATGCCTTCCTATCTTGGAACTGCATCAACCCTCTAGGGGTTTGGAACTTATGCCTCCTAGAGCTTTTTCGAACTCCCTCTTCTACCCAACATTGGATCTACTAGCTCTTCTCTTCTTACTTCACCTGCAGCTCTGATACCAAGTGAAAATTGAGGAACCCCTACTGCAGCTACCTGTTGTTACTTCTCCTACTTGTTAATCCATACACGTTATTTACTGTGTGCTATGGCAAATATCAAAGAAACTACTACTACAACCTTCACTTAATTCAATTATAAGAGGAAACAAGATATTGAGCAGGAAAGAAAATAAAACAAAATAGACACCATTATTTTTGGACAAATGTCGCTGGCAAAACCTAATGCCAGAAAACTGATGCAATAACTCTAAGGGTTTTATATTATTAAGCAATATTTTCCTAATACAACTCTGGATGGCCTCCTGACAATACAGTTACAGAGAAATACAATTGGCAGAGAAAAATTCTGAGATTTCCTCACTCTATCCCGAAAGTCCCGGTAGTTGAATCAACTGTCCTTGGCTACAACTATGCTTCCCCTACACAATAACCATGTGGGCCTATGTGGAGCCTTCTAAGGCTCTGTGTCAACTCAACTGGGAAATGTCTTGCCTTCTAGAGTAGTTTCCAGCCCTCCAGGCTCAGAAACATCAGCTCCTCTACAAAACTCAGCTTTCTGCGTGGGTGACTGAGATACCTCTGTGTGAGCCCTTCTAGCTCAGCGTCAAGCTCTGTGTGGGAAATTTTGGCTCGGGATCATCCCCTCTAGTGTCTCTCTGCCTCTCTCTGTTGTGTATCCTGGGCTCTAGAGAAGATAATCCAACCCAACTATCTCTGCCCCTCAACTGCAAGAAATCTACTCAAGTAGAATTTCCTCCTAAGAACTTCTCACTTTAGAAATTTGATCTCTTGATCTCTCTGTGTGTTTTTCAAATGACCCTCAAGCCCCTTCTTATATTTTCTTGTTATAAAACCAACGACCTAGATTAACTCCTAATCAAAGGCTCCAATCATTTTTACTTGATCTTCGTCTTTATCTAGAAGATTAACCCACAATTAGATTAATACCCATTAATATTTTAATTTTCCTAAGTTTAGACTTAGGAAGCCCATTAAAAATATCAATTATTTTAATATAATTGTCTCTGGGTGGAATTTCCCAAAACGGTTTATGGGCTCTTTGTAATGCATGTGCCCAAGCCTCCCTACAAAATTTGAGGCCTAGAGAAGATCAGATGCTACCCCAAATCAACATGTAGGAGGGCGACTTTCCTTTGGACCCTCCTTGTGAGAGGTAGTTTAGAAGTTTTAGCCAAGGTCTGTAGTAGTTTTGTGATGAACTCAGACGGTGGTGACTAGAGGTTATGGGTAATTTTTCATATCCTGACTATGACACAGAGCGCAGGGTCCCCAGTGGTGGTTGTCTGGATGGTAGAGTATGTAGCTATTGGTGGCTTGGTTAAGGGGCTATTTGGGTGGACGTTGCTGTTGATTTCGGTTCATTTCGGGACTCTGGTTCTCGACTTGACCTCAAGGATGAATTTGATTCCCCGATCCTCGTGCACTCACGTATTGGCAAAATTTGAATTATCCCTTCTAAACCAAGGGTCACCAAAGCTAGTTGATGCTTGAGGTGGCTATGTGGGAGTTGATGTTTCTTGCAATATTCATGTCGTCTAAATTACAATAGGCAAAGATTGTGGGGTTTTTGGAGTTGACGGTGGGAGAATTTCAGTAGTCGGCCCTATGGGCGAAAAAGGGTGCAGGGTCCTAGCACAGGGCGACTATGGAGTAAGCAGTAGGAGCAACAACACAGGTTGTGGGTAAGGCCTGAGCTCATCGGGGCAGAATGGCAAGACAAGAAGCATCGAATACGGTGGACGTGGAGTGTTGGTTGCAACAGGGGAATGTCAGTGCAAAAGACATGTTTCCAATCTATCATGAACGCTGGAGGCATCTCAAGGAGGAATTATATATATATTATTATATATATTATATATATATTATATATAATATATATACTATAGTATATAGCAGATAATATATATCTCTAGGTGAAAATATTTTTCCAATATTTATACTCTAAAAAAAAATTCACCTTAAGAGATTTTATTCTTTTAAAGGTTGCATATAGTATTTTGAGGAAAAACATATCCTCAACAAACCACATAGTCTCGCCTAGAAACTTTATTTAGTAGCTAAGTTAGAAGTCCAAGATCCTAAAATCCAATCTGAGTGATGAAACCTCAATTATTTCAATTATATCAATTAAACAATTTTATAATGAATTTCTAATAGTTGAAAAAAAATCAAATAATTAATTCTAGTTAAAAATTGTTTTCGAAATAAATAAATAAATAAATAAAATCATTATTAAATATTTTGGAATTATACGATTATGAACAACCAATTTATTTATTAATTTCATTTATACGTCCATGATTTTTATTTTAATAAGATATTCTTCTTGAAATAAATTAACCATTCATTTTACAATAAATCCAAGATTAAGAATAACATTAATTAATAATAAAATAACTATATACTTAATTTTTATATAAACAATTCACTACTAACATCTTGAATAATTACATTTGTATTTATTTATCATATTCTGCTTAAAAGTTAATAATAATATATATAATAATTATGACACTGATCAAATAATTCTTCTGCATATTCATATGGTTAATGATAAAAAATATAGGTAACCTATTTCAAATAATTTTTGCATATTATATGGTTAATGATAAAAAATATAAGTAACATATTTGATCATTTAAATAATATTTGATATCACATTCTAAGTCATAATGATTAGAAAATTAGAAGATATAATTTTATGTGTATTTTTCTATTGTGAAATTACCTAATTATATTTTTTACTTTGGAGAAATTTAAAACGAATGGGTGTCTCCAACCATAAATGACTACTGACTCGTCGATCGAGAGGCCACCTCATCTGAGCCTCCATAAATAATCAAGCAGTTGATCCAGTTGATGAAGTCGTTGGTTAAGCAGAAGTTTAAGCACCACTTGTAGAAGCACCTGTAGCTCATGAGTCAGATGCTTGTGATCGGGATGAAGAACTAGGTGTTTCAGATTGATAGTCAGATGCACCAGAAGCAAAGGCAGCGGTACTTGACCCAGTACCAAAGCCAATTGTAGCAGCTTATCCAGTCTCTAATTTAATATTTTAACAAACGTAGTGATATTCCAATAGATAAGGCATCTTACTCCTAGTCTTATGTTTTTCCTCTAGCACTTCATATGTTTTGTTCAACATCAATGGATGTGTGCCCACTCTTTTGGATAATTTTTTTAATCATTTAACTATTTATTTTATGTGAAAAACAATAATAATTATTTAAATATTTCAAAAATATATTAAGATAAATATTTTGGTTTATAAAATAATTATAATATAAAGAATGTTGGAAAAATACACCTACGAGAGAAAATCATGTATTTTTTGTTTCATTTTTTTGGACAAAGGGTCTGTCGATTGGAGAAGTGATTGGTATTAGGTTTAGGAGTCTTGGGCCTCGGTAGTTTGTTGTGTTGGTATTTTGGGTGGTGGTAAATTCGCTCTTTTTGTGTAGCGGTTGGAAATGTAGCCAATGGTACGAGGCTTTCTATTGGTGGTGATTTTTCTCGGCATGAGGCTATAAAGAAGACCTTATTTTGGCTCTCTGTGAGTTGTTTTGCTGATTTTTTATTTCCTTGTGTTGTTGGGCATACGATTCCATTTGGGGAAGCCTAATGGATATTGCGTCACAAGTGCTTCTGGGAGTCTAGGTGTTTGGCCTTTCCAGTGTGTAGGAGCACGACTTTCCTTTGGACCCTCTTGGTGAGGGGTAGTTGGTAGTTTTAGCGAGGGTCTATAGTAGTTTCATGGTGAAATATGATGGTGGCGACTAGAGGGGTTGGGTCATTTTGCATATCCTAGTTATGACGCAGAGTGCAAGGTCCCTCACGACGATTGAATGGCTACTATAGTATGTAGGTATTGGTGGCTTGGTTCAAGGGCTATTTAGGTGGACATTGGTGTTAATTTTGGTTCATTTCTAGACTCTGGTTCTTGGCTGGGCTTCAAGGATGAATTTGGTTCCCCGATCCTTGCGACTCATGTATTAGTGAAGCTAGAATTGTCTTGTCTAAACCAGGGGTCACCAAAGTTGGTTGGTGCCTGAGGTGGTGGTGTGGGATTCGATGTTGTTTTCAGTAGTCACACTATCAAAATTATGTGAGCGAAAGCTCGTGGGGTAGGTTGTGGGCGAGGCTCGAGCTCACGGGGGGTAGAGGGACAGTGAACATCAACTGTTGGTCACAACAGGGGAAGGTCAATGCAACAAGAGATGTCTGAATCTATCATG
>APFE030933652.1:111093-164183 GCA_000404065.3 Pinus taeda
AAATTTTATATTTAATTCTATTTCATCTTTTAATAATAATAAGATATTTCAATTTAGGGGTTCGTGGACAACTTTAATCCATTGATGTTTGATGCATGATTCACAACATTTTGCATGGGTGGAGGAGAGAAGGAAATCTACCTTCCCATAATTTCATGATTAATGTCTCTGGATTTGATCATGTGAAACATCATTCGTTGCATGCATAAGAAGGAATAAGATTGTCTAGTGATTCATGGGGCTTGTGTCTAGGTGGTTGAATAGTGTGGATCATGCAACACTATGGATGGTATTAAACCCCTAGAAGGAGGTGAATTGGTATGTTGTTTTATTTATCTGGGTCGTATGGGTATGGTGATGGTCTTCCATCCGTCACCCCTCCTCCTGTCGGATCATTAAGGTAACACCTCCCTCCTTGTCATTCTAGGTGAAACCTTCTTTTTGATTTTTTGGACAGAGGATCTATTGGTTGGAGAAGTGGTTGGTATTGGGTTGAGGGGTATTGGGCCTGGGAAGTTTGTTGTGTTGGTATTTTGGGTGGCATTGCATTGGCTGTTTATATTTAGCAGTTGGCGTTGTGGGCAGTGGGACCCAACTTTATGTTGGTGGTGATTTTACTCAACATGAGGTTTTGAAGCATACCTTATTCTGGCCCTGTATGACTGGATTTTTCTAGTTCTTCTTTCATGAAGGTTTTGTTTGTCGAATTCCATTTATGGAAGCCCAATGGCTCTGGCATCACTCGGGCTTCTGGGAATCTAGGTTTTCGGCCTTTCTAGTGTGTAAGAGAGTGTATTTCCTTTGGACCCTCTTGGTGAGGGGTATTTTGGCAGTTTTAGTTGGGGTCTCTAGTAGTTTTGTGGTGAACTCACGTAGTGGCGACTAGAGGGACTAGGCCATTTTGCATATCCTAGCTATGACCTGGAGTGTAGGGTCCCTACTGATAGTTGGCTAGCTGGTAGAGTATGTGGTTATTGGTGGCATGGTTCAAGGGATGTATAGGTGGACATTGGCATTGATTTAGGTTTTTTCAGGACTCTGGCTCACGGTTGGTCTTCTAGGATGAAGTTGGTTCCCCAATCCTTGCGCGCTCATGTATTGGCAAAGACGAAATCGTTCCATCTAAACGAGGGGTCACCAAAGCTAGTTGGTGCCTGGGGTGGTGATGTGGGAGATGATGTTATTTACAATAGTCACGTTGTTGAAATTACAAGAGGAAAATCTCGTGGCAGTCGTGGAGTTGGATGTGAGAGAAGTTCGGTAGTCGGCCCTATGGGAGGCAGAGGGAGCCCGGTGTAGGGTCCTGGCACAAGGAGATCATGGAGTAGGTAATAGAAGCATGGGAATAGCATGTAGGGTCCCTAGTGATATTTGGCTAGCTGGTAGAGTATGTAGTTATTGGTGGCATGGTTCAAGGGATGTATAGGTGGACATTGGCATTGATTTAGGTTTTTTCAGGACTCTAGCTCACGGTTGGTCTTCTAGGATGAAGTATGTTCCCCAATCCTTGCACGCTATGTATTGGAAAATACGGAGTCGTTCCATCTAAACCAGGGGTCACCGAAGCTAGTTGGTGCCCGAGGTGGTGATGTGGGAGAAGATGTTATTTATAGTAGTCACATTGTCGAAATTACAAGAGGAAAATCTTGTGGTAGACATGGAGTTGGAGGCGAGAGAAGTTCGGTAGTTGGCCCCATGGGAGGCAGAGAGAGCCCGGTGTAGGGTCTTGGCACAGAGAGACCATGGAGTAGGTAATAGAAGCATGGGAATATGCTATGGGCGAAGCCCAAACTCAAAGAGGTGGAGTGGCAAGACAGGAATCGTGGCTTCTAGTTGATGTGCAGTCGTTGGTCGCAATAGGGGAACGTCGATGCAACAAGAGATGTTCCAATATATCTTGGACACACTGAATCTCATGAAAGGATATATATATATTAATTATCCCATATCTATTAAATGCAAATAGTAATTATATATCTCTAGATGGAAACATTTTTCCAATATTTATACTCCAAAAGGAATTTTCACCTTAGAATATTTTACTCTTGCAAAGGTTTCATATAATAGTGGTTTGAGGAAAAAATATCCTCAACAAGCCACATGTATTACATTGTAGCTCACCTAGAAACTTTATTGAGTATCTAAGTTAGAAGCCCAAGATCCTAAAATCCAATATGACTAATGAAACCTCAATTATATGAATTAAACAATTTTATAATGAATTACTAATAGTTAAAAAAATTAATGAAATAGTTAATTCTAGTTAAAAATTGTCTTTCAAATAAAAGAAATAAAAAAAAAATCATTATAGCTAATTAATTTTGAATAATAATGCTATAATACAATTTATTTAATTTATTTTGTTTATACAATCATAGCTTTAACTTAATAAGATATTTACTATTTGAAAAATGTCATTATCTTCTTCTCCATAAACAAATTTAAATTAGTTTAAATTAATATAAAAATAAATATATAATATTTTTTATAATAAGGCGTCTTGCTGCTCGCACACCTGTTCTACCTTCCGACTGGCATCATCAAGAAGATTCAATCTATCACAGCAAACTTCATCTGGGGAGGCTGCAAACATCGATCTAAATATCATCTCGCCAGGATGAATCAGATCGCTGTCCCTAAACACTTGGGCGGCTGGGGCCTCAAAGACCTTCGCACTTTTGGCAGCGCCCTCATTTGCAAATCTCTCCACAGGGGCATATTTGGAACAGGTCCATGAAGCAATTTGATCCGAACAAAATACCTCAAGGGTCGCCCACTCCTCTTCTGGTATCGCAGGGGCGTCATTGGCATTCGGGGTGGCTCTGCCGTCTGGCGCAGTCTCAAATCTGTTGAACTTTTTTTCATTACAAAGCTCAAGTGGCACATACATTCCGGCTCACAGATCCTCCTTGGAAAGGATCCGATCGCCTCCAAATGTGGCTTCCTTCTCCCTGAAAACATCATCGCTGCTCTTCATCTCCGAGGCCACTTCACATGGGACCACATCATTGAGGAATGGCACGGCGCCACCCTTGCCTGGAAGTCTGCCGAACAGCTCTATCTACCGCCCACCCTCGAGCCGATTTGGACAAAGGTTATCCTATCTCTTCAGGCCGCTGGCATAGCTCGATACGGGTCCCTTGACACTCTTCGATGGTCCTCTAGGTCCTCCACCTCCATTCTTGTCAAGGATGTCTACACCGATCTCTTTCAATCCATGGCTCCTGCACATGCCCAGCTCTTCCCTTCTTCCCTCTAGAAAACTAGTTGTCCGCCGTGCATGACTTTCTTTGCATGGCTCCTTTTCTACAACAGAAACCTTACCTGAGACAACCTGCAAAAAAGATCATGGCACGGACCCAGTCTCTGTTCAGCTTGTGTATCAGACTACGAAACAAATTTCCATATCTTCTTCAGCTGCTGTCTAGCCCAGGAACTATGGCGCGATCTTGCACATCTCTACTGCTTCCCCCATGTTCCATTTAATTCTGTTCAGGAGGCGTTCATATGCTGGTCATCTCGGGCAGCAAAACTTCGCCCTCTCCTCATCATCACGGTTTGGCTCATCTAGCGATGGCAGAACGGCGGATATTTGACTCTTACAAACCTCCATTCCTATCTATCACGCCCGGCATCTGCTCCCTGTTCGATTCCATCTACGATGGCTCGACACATGCTCGGTCATCTGCGGTTCTCCCCGGTCAATGACTCCAGAACGATCTCAGAATCGCACTATGATTTAATCCATGAAAATTCATCCTCATATGCACAACAAATTTCCTGATTTTCAAAATGTTTATGAGCAATCAATCACATGTTTATGTATCCTCCTGAACGATGCAGCCTATTTAAAACACTGCTGGTTTTATATGTCTGCGCCTCGCGGTCATGAATGTAAAATGTCCCAATATTTTTCCTATGATATAAAATGAACCACGCTTTTTCTTCTGAAAAAAGGCGTCTTGCTGCTCATCTTATGTTTTTCCTCGGGCACTCCGTATGTTTTGTTCAACATATATGGAGGTGTGCCCATTCTTTTGGATATGTTAATATTTTTGTAATTATTTAAATATTTATTTTATGTTAAAAAATAATTATTTTATTTTTTAAAAATATATTAAGATAAATATATAGTTTTTTAGTAATATATATATATATATATATATATATATATATATATATAATGTTTCAAGTTATATCATCAAATATACATTAAAGAAATTTTATATTTCATTTTTTTTATAATAGTAAGATACCTCAATTCAAGGGTGGTGGACAATTGTAATTCATTGACATCTAACGTGTTATTCATGGTATTTGGCATGGGTGGAGGAGGCCAGGAAATATTCCTTCCCATTATGTTGCAATTAATGTCTATGTCTCTCATCCTTTGAAAAATCATCCCTCGCTTGCACAAGATAGAATAGAACTGTCTCGGGGATTCATGGCGCTTGTGTCTAGGTGGTTAAATAGTGTTGATCATGCAACATTCTATATGGCATTCATCTCTCAATGTGATGTGAATTTTTATGTGGTTATGTTTCTCCAAGTCGCATGGGTATGGTGGTGTTCCTCCATTCGTCTCTCCTCATTCTACAAGATCATTAAGGTAACAATTGTTGTTCTAGGTGAAGCCTTCTTTTCCATATTTGTGATAGAGGTTTTGTGGTTGGAGAAGTGGTTAGTATTGGGTCTAGGAGTCTTGCATTAGAGAAATTTTGAGGTCTAAAATGGGTTTCCTAAGAAAAATGTACAACCAAAATAGAATTTATAAGAACCAATAGGATTCAAGATGATGATGTCAAAAAGTAAAAAAAGTAAAAAGATTAAAAACTAATAAAATAATTCAATTATTTTTTCAACTCGTATCTTCAACTTATCTCCCTAATGTTTTACTCATATTTCGAGCGGAAGTACTCATTGGATGTAAAATGGAATTCCTCATCCAAAGAGTGCCCATGTTGCATACATTTTATACTCCCTGCTACACAAAAAATGAGAAATGCATGAAAAAACATGATTGCGATCACATTTTTCATGTATTTATCATTTTTTTCGTTGGAGGGACCATCGAAAGTATGAAACATGGATAATAATTGGATGAGGAATCAAATTTTACATTCAACAAGTGTTTATTCTCGAAATTTGATTAAACTCATTGGGAGATAAGTTGAAAAGACAAGTTGAAAAAGTAGTTTTTTATTTTTTCCCTCTAAAATTTGATGATGTAATATAATCTTATTTTATTATTTCCACTATTATTTTATAATTTCCTTAGGAGGTCCATTTTGGACCTCACAAATTCCCTAATGGGCTTGGGTACTTTGTTGTGTTGGCATTTCAGGTGGCAGTGCATTGGCTCTTTCTATTTAGAGGTTATTGTTGGGGGTAGGGGTACTCGAAATTTTGTTGGTGGTGATTTTTCTTAGCATGAGGCTATGAAGAAGGCCTTATTATAGCTATCTAAGAGTTATTTTTTCTAGTTTTTATTTCTTGGTGTTTTTGGTCATAGAATTCGATTTGGGGAAGACTAGTGGATCTGGCATTGCTCAAACTTATGGGAGTCTAGGTGTGTGGCCTTTCCAGTGTGTAGGAGGGCAACTTTCCTTCAGACCCTCCTGGTGAGGGGTAGTTTGGTAGTTTTAGCTAGGGTCTGTAGTAGTTTCCTAGTGAACTCGAATGGCGATGACAAGAGAGGTTGGATCATGTTTCATATCTTGTCTGTCATGCATAGTTCAGGGTCCCTGGTGGCAGTTGGCTAGCTGGTAGAGTGTGTAGTTGTTGGTGGTGTGGTTTAGGGATTATCTGGGTGGACGTTGGTGTTGATTTGGTTCTGTTTCTGGCCTCTAGTTCTTGGCTAGGTTTCAAGGATGAAGTTGGTTCCCTAATCCTCATGCGCTCAGGTATTGGAGAAGCTTGAATCATCTCATCTAACCAAGGGTCACCAAAGCTAGTTGGTGCTCGAGGTTACTGTGTTTTATTTGATGTTTTTTTAGTAGTCACACTATCAAAATTATGCTAGGCAAGCCTCATGGGGGGTATGTAGTTAGCGACGACAGAATTTGGGTATCCTATCCTATTGGTGGCAGAGGGTTTCTGATGTAGGGTCCTGCCACAGGGAGGTTCTGGAGTAGGAAGCAACAACAGGGACACAGGTTGTGGGTGAGGCTCGAGGTCATGGGGGTGGAGTGGTAGGATGGCAAGCATGGGGATTGGTGGATGTGTAGTTGCTTGTCGCAACATGGGAACGTTGGCACAAGAGGAGATGTTTTGATCTATCATGGACACGTTGGAATCTCATGACAAGATATATATATATATATATATATAATATATAGATATATATTAATTAAGTGACAAGAGTAATTATATATCTCTAGGTGGAAACCTCTTTCCAATATTTATACTCTAAAAGAATCACTATAAGATATTTTATGATTTTAAAGGTTGCATATAATGGTTTGAGGAAAAACATATCCTTAGCAAACTTGATGAATTAGTTGTTAGCCCTACCTAGAAACTTTGTAGTGGCTAAATTAGAAGTCCAAGATCTTAAAATCCAATCTTGAGCAATCAAACCTCAATTATATCAATCAATTTTTTTTTATAATGAATTACTAATATTTAAAAAATATAAAATGGTTAATTCTTGTTAAAAATTGTTTTGTAATTAAAAAAAATCATTATAGTTACACTATAGTTAAGTAATTTTTAATAGTAATGTTATATATATATATATAATATATATATATATATATATATATATATATATATATATATTATATATATATATTATACTAATACAATACTATCATACATTTTATATTAATAAGATATCTACTTTTCTAAAAATTTAACCATTCTCATTTTCATAAATCCAAATTTAAATAAATTTAAATTAATAATAAATTAATTATATATTGTTTTTTAATAATAAATCAATATCAACTACTAAAATATTTGTCATATTACATTTGTATTTATTCTGTATTGATACTTGTTAAAAGTATAAATAATAATATAAAAAGAGCCACGTGGTGGCATGTCACTGCTTATTGCATATATGAATTGTGTAAATTTAGTTTATTTAGTTGAAATAATGTTTGTGCAAATGAAATTATTTGAAATAAAATGACTTTTTATTAATCAAATTTATTAACAATATATTTATTAAAAAAACAGAAATTTTCAAATCGCAACAAATCCTATTTTGGCAAATTTGAATCCACCGGAGGCATATAATCTCTCCGACTCAACATACATTGGTAATTTTGATTTTTGAGTATATGTGTATTTGTGCCTGTCTAGTATCTTCATATGGAAACTCAATATACTCTAGAAAACTTCATAATCTAATAGCCCGTTCTATTTAGTTTTCTTGCTATGTATGTTAGTTTATCTAAATTTGTAACTACAAATTTGTAGTCGGGGGCTTCGGTTGTGAAAATTCTACGTGGGACAAATTTTCTTGAGTCCCCTTTTTCTTTCACCTTTGGAGATTAAAATAGAACCATGAGCTCATAAACCTTATACAACTTAAGGCTTACTAACGGTTTCACACTAGGCCCAATTACTAGACCATAAATCAAACCTGGGTTTTCTCTTTGTTATATGCAATTCGAGCATCATTTATTTGGTGGAACCATGTTAGAAAATTATATATTACAAAGCAATGGAACACATAAAATAAAATATATTGCAGAAATATAAACATAAAAAACACATAAAGCGAGAGAGACACAGATATACGTGGTTCACCTAATCTAGGCTACATCCACGGAGAAACAACTAGTCCTTCCTTTTATATTATCCAGCAAAATGAAGAGATACAACCTACGATAGATCCATTGTAATTCCCTCCTCGCTCTCACACAATCTCCTCTCTCTTTTTGGCTCAGAATACAGATCTACATAGACGCAATACAATTCCTCCTAGGGAAAAACAAAACCCTAAATTAAACATAACTTATATCACCAGATCCCCACCTAATGAATGACCTAGATTGACTATGAAATGAAAAAAATTTACAAGGCAATTTTACATCTATTTTTAGCTTCTGCGGTGTTGCCCCCAATCCCTCACTTCGGGGGGGGGGTCCCAAACATTGCAACTGCCCCTGGACCCCCCTTGCAGCGTACAGTTTACGGGCGATGTTCCTGCCACATTAGAAAAGATAATAAGGCTCCACACCCAAGAATCTCCCACTTGAAGAGTGATTATAGCAACTCCAGTACTACTTCATTTGCTGGACAATGACACCACTTTGGACCTGGCTATTTCTTATCTTCTTCATCATACTTGAAGACCAATTGAAACTGAGCAGAATCTTGGTTTCTCCCTGGTTACAACTTTTGTTAACATATATGCAAGATTCTGGCTAGTGTGTACCTTTTCAAATTTCAACTGTCCATCTTCCAATGCTAACTGTATGACATGGTACTTGAGCTATATATGTTTATTCTTGGAATGAAATGCAGAGTTCTTTGCAAGATGTATTGCACTCTGGATGTCACTGTATAACCTGTCCAACTCCTTCTTTTTACCTAATTCATCCAAAAACCTTTGTAACCAAATCATTTCCTTACTAGCCTCTGTAGCAGCAACATACTCTACTTTCGTTGTTGAGAGTGAAACAACACTTTGCAGATTTGCGACCCAATTGACAGTTGTTCCACCTACAATAAACACATACCCAGTGGTTCTCCTCCTATTATCTCTATCACCCGCCATATCTGCATCAACATATCCCTGTAGAGCAATGTTTGAACCACCAAAGAATAATACTTGATTTGAGGTACCTCTCAAATACCTGAGAATCCACTTCACCTCCATCCAATGTTCTTTTCCTAGATTGTTCATGTACCTGTTTACAACTCCCACTGCATGTGCAATATCAGGCCTTGTGTAGACCATTTCATATATTAATCTTCCAACTGCTGATGCATATGGAACTGTAGACATATAATCCATTTCTTCCTGAGTCTTGGGACACATTTCCTTACCTAGTTTGAAATAGAGAGCCAAATGTATACTAACTGGTTTTGCATTCTGCATATTAAATATTTTCAACACCTTTTCTATGTACTCAGTCTGAGCCAATGTTAATTTTCGATTCTTCTTATCTCTAGTTATTCTCATACCAAGGATTTGTTTTGCAGCACCAAAATCCTTCATTGCAAATGAGTTCGCTAATTTTTTTTCAGCACATTTATTTCCTACATGTTAGAACTTGCAACAAGCATGTCATCTACATAAAATAACAATATAATATAGTTTCCATCATTTTTCCTTTTGAAATAAACACAATGATTACAGTGACATTGTTGGGTTGTGTTATATTCTTTCCACGACTAGTGCACGTAGTTAACCGGGGGGTTAGAAGGTGGGTAGCCCCCCCTTCGTTGCACTAATTGCGTAGTGGGGGAGTCACAAGGGGTTTGAGGGGTGCAAGTAACCCCACTCTATGGGGTTCGGGGCAGCGCCCCGGGAAATTTTGTTTTTGGACCCTATATTAGGTTGGGTTGACCTACGTATGGTTTTGTGCATGATTTTTCACACATGATTTTGACTGTGATGATTCTCAGTCCATTGTATTGGATGCTTCGGCATGTATAAATATGTATTGTAACATTGAAAGGAATATAATGAAAAATCAAGCTAGTAGTCCCGTTTTTGGGATCCAAGGGAAAATCCCTATGTATATGTGTTTTATGTGTTATGCTCTCGCATTATTTATTTTCTATGTTTTAGAATTCGTATCCAATTAATTTCTGTACGGGGTTAAAACCTACATTTGGTATCAGAGTTATTTTGGCTTCAAGGGGATGCCTTTACTGCTGAGGGGTTTCACTCAAGCCTGTGGTAGACCCTGTTCAATGGGGGATTTGCGGGATCAATTTTGGTGGTGAAAGAAGATTGTGAGCAGTGGAAAGATAGAGATCGAGAAATTTAATGGTCAGAGCTTTGAGTTGTGAAAACTCAAGATGGAAGATCTGTTGGTGGATAAAGATTAGTGGATCATGGTAGATCTAGGAACTAAAGCAACGAGAGTGTCTGATGAAGAATGGAAGAAGTTGGATCGGAAGGCAAAGAGCACAATACAATTGTGTGTCTCAGATTCAGTATTGCTAAATATATCAGGGGAAGCTACGACGAAGGCTTTGTGGGACAACTTAGGGACTTTGTACCAATCTAAGTCTCTGGTGAATAAAGTGTTCCTACAAAAAAAGTTGTATAACCTAAGGATGAAAGATGGAGACTTAGTGACAGAGCATATGAATGCGTTTAATACTGTGGTAAGTCAGTTATTGTGTGTTAATATCAAAATTTCAGATGAAGATAAGTGCACTAGTTTGTTGTGTTCTCTACCAGATTCATGAAATAGTCTAGTTATGGCAATAGGTAGCAATGCAACTGCCTTGCAGTTTGATGAAATAGTCTCATCCTTGCTAAAGGAGGAGATAAGACGGAAAAATATGCAGAGGAAAAATGGTGATGCCTTGTCTGTACGACGATGGTCCCAGAATAGAAAAAAAAATAAGTCATCAAGTGGGAGATCTAAATCTAGAGGGAGATCTAAATCTCGAGGAAAACCTGTAAAGTTGGTTTGCTAGAAATGTGGAAAGGAAGGGCACTATAAAAGGGACTGTAAATCTAAAGCTCATGACAAAGAAAAGGGATCTAATGATGCTCCTTCTGCAGAGGCGAAAACCACTTCAGATAGACATGGGGATGTGTACTTGGCTTCTTCAAGTACACATGTAGATCATGAGGCATGGTTTATTGACTCATGTGCATCATTTCACTTCACTCCCCATAGAGAGTGGTTCTACAAGTATGAGAAATACGATGGTCATGATGTCTTCTTAGGGGATGATAGGAAGGCTAGAGTCATTGGTCACAGAAAAGTAAAGTTGAATTTGTAAGGTGGAAGGGTTAGAACACTTTCAGGTGTTCTACATATTCCTGCATTGGCCAAAAATCTTATTTTTGTAAGCAAGTTGGATGATGCAGGTGTAAAAATAGTCTTTGAGAAGGATACCTATAAGATGGTTTGGGGAGCACTGGTATTGATGCAGGGACTTCAGATTGAAACTCTGTAGAAGCTGCAAGGTAGCACTATTATTAATGGGTGCAATAGTTCTATGGTTCCTGAAAGTGGAGCAGAAAATCTAGTGGTCTCTGGAGAGAAGACTATGCTGTGGCATCAAAGGCTTGGACAAATTGGAGAGAAGGGCCTTTGAATACTTCATGGTAAAGGTATCATAGAAGGTATGAGTAATAGCTCTCTGGATTTTGATTTCTGTGAAAATTGTGTATATGGGAAGTAGAATTGGGTGAGTTTCCCCTTTGGTGGTAAGAGGGCGAAACAGATATTATAGCTTGTGCACAGTGATGTGTTTGGACCTATGAAGGTTCCATCACTGGGTAATTTTGTCTACTATGTATCATTTATAGATGACTTCTCAAGGAATACATGGATATATTTCCTTAAGAAGAAATCTGAAGTCTTTGACAGGTTTAAAGAATTTAAGGCTCTGGTGGAAAACCAGACAAAGAAGAAGATAAAGGTGTTGAGGACAGATAATGGTGGAGAGTTTTGCAGTAAGGAATTTGAAGAATTATGTAAGATGTGTGGAATAGCACGGTAGAAGACTACTCCATATACACCTCAACAAAATGGATTTGCAGAAAGAATGAACAAGATGATGGAAAGGGCAAGAAGCATGCTCAGTGGTGGCAGGTTAGGATAAGAATTCTGGGCAAAGGCGGTGGAGACAGCATGTTACCTGGTCAACAAATCACCTTCATTAGCGTTGGAGGATAAGACTCCACAAGAGGTATGGACTGGTAAGAAACCCTTTCTTTCACATCTGATGGTATTTGGATGTGATGTATATGTACATGTTCCAAAGAAGAAAAGAACCAAGCTGGATAGTAAATCTGAAAAGTGCATCTTTATTCGGTATAAGGATGGTTTAAAGGGTTATAAGCTTTGGAACCCAGTAACAAGGAAGGTTATGTACATCCGAGATGTGGTGTTTAGAGAGGTGAAATATGTTATTAAACATGAAGTCTAACCAAAGGAACCTGAGAAGATAGAGTTTGAGCTTAAGGAGGAAGAATCAGACTCTACAACAGAGGAGGAATCAGAAGATGAAGAGCCACAAAATCCGAGTGTGAGAAGATCAGTTCGAGAAATAAGGCAACCAAAAAGGTATAGTCCATCTACTTTCTATTCAAATTTTTCTTTATCTATTCATGATGATGATCCCAGAACTATGAAGGAAGCAATAGATTCAGAGGATGGCAAACTCTAGAAAGAGGCCATGGTTGATTAAATGTCATCTTTGCACACAATTGAGGCTTGGGATCTGGTGGAGTTTCCGGCTGGAAGGAAACCCATTGGAAGCAAATGTGTGTTCAAGAAGAATAAAAATGCAAGTGTAAAAACAGTGTTCGAGAAGGATACCTGCAATATGGTTCGGGGAGTACTGGTATTGTTGTGGGGGGTTCGGATTGGAACTCTGTACAAGTTACAAGGTAGCACTGTTGTTGATGGGTGCAACAATTTTGTGGTTCATGAAAGTGGAGCAGAAAATCTAGTGGTCTCTGGAGAGAAGACCATGATGTGGCATCAAAGGCTTGGGCATACTGGAGAGAAGGGCCTTCGAATACTTCATGGTAAAGGTATGGTAGAAGGTATGAGTAATAGCTCTTTGGATTTTGATTTCTATGAAAATTGTACATATGGGAAGCAGAATCATGTGAGTTTCCCCTCTAGTGGTAAGAGGGCGAAATAGATATTAGAGCTTGTGCACAGTGATGTGTTTGGACCTGTGAAGGTTCCATCACTGGGTAAGTCTGTGTACTATGTATCATTTATAGATGACTTCTCAAGGAATACATGGATATATTTACTTAAGAAGAAATCTGAAGTCTTTGACAGGTTTAAAGAATTCAAGGCTCTGGTGGAAAACCAGACAAAGAAGAAGATAAAGGTACTAAGGACAAATAATGGTGGAGAATTTTGCAGCAAGGAATTTGAATAATTTTGTAAGAAGCGTGGTATAGCACGGTAGAAGACTACTCCATATACACCTCAGCAAAATGGAGTTGCAGAAAGAATGAATAAGACGTTGATGGAAAGGGAAAGAAGCATGCTCAGTGGTGTCAGGTTAGGATAGGAATTCTGGGCAGAAGCGGTGGATACTGCATGTTACTTGGTCAACAGGTCACCTTCATCAGTGTTGGAGGATAAGACTCCACAAGAGGTATGGACTGGTAAGAAACCCTCTCTTTCACATCTGAGGGCATTTGGATGTGATGCATATGTACATGTTCCAAAGGAGAAACGAATCAAGTTGGATAGTAAATCTGAAAAGTGCATCTTTATTGGGTATAAGGATGGTTTATAAGCTTTGGAACCCAATCACACGGAAGGTTGTGTACAATCGAGATGTGGTGTTCAAAGAGGTGAAAGATGTTATTAAACATGAAGTCCAACCAAAGGAACCTAAGAAGATAAAGTTTGAGCTAAAGGAGGAAGAATCAGACTCTACAACAAAGGAGGAATCAAAAGATGGAGTCACAAACTCCGGGTGTGAAAAGATCAATTCGAGAAAGAAGGCAACTAGAAAGGTATAGTCCATTTTCTTTCTGTTCAAATTTTTCTTTATCTATTACTGATGATGATCCCAGAACTGTGAAGGAAGCTGTAGATTCAAAGAATGGAAAACTCTGGAAAGAGGTCATGGTTGATGAAATGGAATCTTTGCACAAAAATGATGCTTGTGATCTAGTGGAGTTGTCGGCTGGAAGGAAACCCATTGGTAGCAAATGGGTGTTTAAGAATAAGACAAATGCACAAGGCAAGGTGGAGAAATACAAAGCTTGGTTAGTAGCAAAAGGTTATTCCTAAGTGCCAGGAATTGATTTTGGTGATATTGTTTCTCCTTCTTTTTTTTTTCCGAAGAAAAAAAGCGAAAACTTTTTATTAAGGAAATAAAAAGTTTTACATATATCAGATCTTGCATCCAGCCAAAACGACGAGCTGTGACTGCTGATATGCCTAGACTCCCCAAACAAAACTGAGAAAGGAGTACTGATAAAATCCATATAAGAAAACAGTCTGGAAAGAGAGACTGATTGGGATGGATACATCGTCCAGAGACTGTTGAAGAAAGAACGAAAACATCTCTGTTTTGTCTCCGAATAAAGCTGACTTAAAACGAAATACAGAAATTGAAAATATGATGGAGAGGCCTCCTTCGAGGAAGGAAAACGACCCCTGTACATTGTCCGATTTAAAAGCTGTTTTTAACAAAAGAAACTTTTTTATCTTGGTGATATTGTTTCCCCTGTTGCCAAGGTAACTTCTATTAGATTACTTTTATCTATTGCTGCTATTTTTGATTTTGAGGTAGAACAGATGGATGTGAAGACAACATTTCTTCACGAGAATCTGGAAGAGGAGATCTACATGAAGCAACCTGAAGGCTTTGCGGTGAAGGGTAAGAAAGAACTAATATGTAAGATAATGAAATCTTTGTATGGGTCAAAACGGTCACCAAGGATGTGGTATCAGAAATTTGATACATTTATACAGGAACTTGGCTTCACAAGAAGCAAAGCAGATCACTGTGTGTATTTTAAATTAATGGGTGACCATTTTATTTATCTGGTCTTGTATGTGAATGATGTGTTGCTGGTTGGAAATGACAAAGAAATTATCTAGGGTTTGAAGACCCATTTGTCCTCCAAATTTGACATGAAAGATCTTGGTGCTGCAAACTATATTTTGAGCATGGAAATTAAAAGAGATCGGACAAAGAGGCAGATCTGGTTAAACCAGAGGAAGTATGTCGAGACAATATTGCAGAGGTTTAATATGTAGAAGAGTTCACCTGTGAAGCTTTCTATTCCTATAGGTGTAAAGTTATCTACTGAACAATGTCCCAAAGACACAAGAAGAGGAAGAGGACATGTCCTGTGTTCGATATGCAAGTGCAGTTGGTAGCCTGATGTATGTGATGCTCTACATTAGACCAGACATTGCACATGCAGTGAGAGTATTGAGCAAGTTTATGTCAAAACCAGGGAAGGAGCACTCGATAGCAATGAAGCGGGTTTTCAAGAATTTGCATGGTACTAGTGATTATGGATTGTGCTACCAAGGAAGACCAGGATTGGACAAAGTGTTGGATATTCGTGGATTTGTTGATGTAGATTAGGCTGGAGATCTAGATTAGAGAAGTTATACAAGTGGGTATGTGTTTAACCTATTTGGAGGTGCAGTCACTTGGATGAGTAAGAAACAATATGTAGTGGCACTGTCAACTACAGAGGCAAAATACATGGTAGCCACTCATGCAAGAAAGGAAGCAGTTTGGTTGCAGAGATTGTATTCAAGTATGGGGTTAGTACAGGGAGCTATAATGATAGACTATGATAGCCAAAGTGAAATTTCCTTGGCAAAGAACCTTGCATATCATTCAAAGACAAAGCACATTAATGTTCAGTATCACTTTGTGAGGGATATGATAGAAGACAAAAAGGTGTTGCTGGTAAAGGTGGACACTTTGAAGAATACTGCAAATTCATTGACAAGATTTGTGAGCTCTGAGAAGTTCTCTTGGTCTAGAGAAACAATGGGTGTTGCAGGGCTAGATAAATGACTAAGCTCTCTTGTGGCACCCTGTGGAAAGAAAACACAAGTTGGATAATATTGGGTGGTGTCATATTCCTTCCACGACTAGCCCATGTAGTTAACTCGGGGGTTAGAAGGGGGGCGAAGCCCCCCTTCTTTGCGCCGATTGCGTAGCGAGGGGAGTCACAGGGGGTTTGAGAGGTGCAGGTAACCCCACTCTATGGGATCCGGGGCAACGCCCTCGGAAATTTTGTTTTCGGAATCTATATTAGGTTGGGCGGACCTACCTACGGTTTTGTGCATGATTTTTCACACATGGTTTTGGACATAATGGTTTTCGGTCCATGGTATTGGATGCTTTAGCATGTATAAATATGTATTGTAACATTGAAAGGAATATAATGAAAAATCAAGCTGGTAGTCCCGGTTTTGGGATCCAGGGGAAAATCTCTGTGTATATGTGTTTTATGTGTTACTCTTGCATTGTTTATTTTTTGTGTTTTAGAATTCCTATGCAGGTAATTTCTATACGGGGTTAAAAACTACAGACATCTAGTATAACCTTGTTCAGACATAAACCTGTCAAATTTTAGATACCACAGCCTTGGAGCCTGTTTTAAGCCATACAAGCTCTTCTTCAACCTATACACTAGTTTCTCCTTCCCTTTTACCTCATATCATTGTGGTTGCTGCATATATATCTCTTCGTCCAAATCCCCATGGAGAAAGCTTGTCTCTACATCTAACTTCTCAAGATGAAAATCTTCAGCTACTACTAGACTGAAAATAGTTTTGATTGAAGTCATTTTAACAACAGGAGAAAATATCTCATCAAAGTCTATACCCTTTTTTTGTGCAAACCCCTTCACCACAAGTCTAGCTTTATACCTTTTTCTACCTCCATATTCTTCCTTCAACCTGTAAACCCATTTATTCTGTAATGTTGTTTTATGTGCAGGCAACCTAACTAAGTCCCAAGTCTAGTTATGTGCTAAGGAGTCCATCTCTTTTGTCATGGCTTGCTCCCACTTCTTCCTAGTTTCTACCTGCGGTTCTTCTTCATAACATTCTAGTTCACCAGAATCAGTCAATAATACATAATATAATGAAGGAGAGTATTGTTCAGGGGGTCTACTTATCTTGGTAGATCTTCTAACACCACCTTTAGGTGTTTGAAGTGTTTTAGGTGTTTGTTGTTGTTGTGGTTGTTGTTGTTGTTCTGGTTGTTGATCATTGTGATTTCCAGGCACCATCAATTTTTCTATGATCTCATCAAGCTCTGTGTATTCTCTATTTTTTTTATGTTTCTTTTCCTGCATCTGATCCTTATACAAGACCTTTTCATTGAATATGAAATCTCTGCTCCTAATGATTTTATGTTTTCATAAACATAAAAGTGATAACCAAAATTATTAACACCATATCCAAAAAAGGTACATTTCCTTCATTCTACCTTAAGATTTGTTCTGTTTTCTTTATTAATGTGGACAAAGGCTTCACAACCAAACATCTTAAAAAAAGAGTAGTTTACCTTTTTACCTGTCCATGCCTCTTTTGGAATACTACCATCCAAGAAACTTGAAGGCCCTCTATTTATTAGATACACAACAGTATCTACATCATCTTCCCAAAATTGTAAAGGCAATCATGCATGCAATCTCAAGCACCTTGCACGCTCCATGATTGTCCTATTCATCCTTTCTGACACACCATTTTCTTGTGGACTTCCTGGAACAGTCTTTTCTCTGCGAATTCCATTCTCTGAACAGTACCTACCAAACTCTTGGCTGCAATATTCACCACGATTGCCTGATATGAGACACTTCAACCTTTTTCCTGTCTCATTTCCAACCAAATATTTCCATTTCTTCAAAGTATCAAATACATCATATTTATTTTGAATATAATAAATCCAATTTTTTCTAGTTGCATCATCAATAAAAGTTACATAATAACAAGTGCCACTGATAGATGATACCTGAGCAGGTCCCCCCACATCTATATGCACAAGATATATTTTTTTCTCTTCTTTTCTTTCCCAACTCTGAGGAATCTGACTCTCTTATGTTTTCCATAAACATAATTCTCACAGAATTTTAAATCAACATGGTTCAAACCTCACAACAAACTTCTTGAGTGAAGAATCTGCATCTGCTTCTCACTCATGTGCTCGAGCCTATGATGCCACAATGCCATATATGCTCCTGTAGAGGTTAAAGCATTAACAGAATTAGAAATACCATTGCATAAATACAATGTACCAACCTTTTCTCCTTTTGCTATTACTAGGGCTCCTTTAGTGAACTTCTAGGTTTTATCTGTAAAAGTAGATACACAACCTTCACCTCCCAACTTCCCTATTGAAATCAAATTTTTATTCAAATTTGGAACATGCCTTACCTCATTAAATAGCCATTGATTTCCATTATGTTGTTTTATTACAACTGTACCCATTCCAATCATTTTACAGGGTTTATCATTACCCAATCAAACCTGTTCAAAATCTCCTTGAGCATAATCATGAAAATGTTTCCTATCAAGTGTGGCATGGAATGAGGCCCCTGAATCTACTACCTAGGCATCAATAACATTTTCTAATGAAAGAATCAAAGCATCTTACAACACTTCACCTGTCACATTCGCTTCATGATTGTTTTCTTGTTGCACGCCTCCTTCTTTTCCCATCCAAGACTTACAGTCTTTCTTTAGGTGTCCTTTCTTCTTGCGTTTCGAGCACACTATTCTAGATGTGGACTTGCATTTGCCTTTCCTTGACTTACTACGATATCCTAGACTCTTTCCTCTTTCGATTTTTCTTCCCCTAGTCTCTCCAATCAAAGCATTACCTAATGTCTCACTAGAGCTTTTCCATCGCATTTAGTCGCTAAGGATTGCACTGAAACCATCATTAAACCTTAAAGTACTAGATCCATAGACATAGTTACTAATGGCCGTAACTAAACCATTCCAAATTTCTAACATTGTGCATAGAAATAACAGAGCCCTAAGTTCATCATAAAAATTTTCCCCTACATAACTTAACTGACTCATAACTATGTTAAATTCATTTAAATGATCATCAACAGATCCACCTTCTGACATCTCCATATTAAATAAATACTTCGTAAGAAATACCTTATTTGAGGTCCAAGGTTTTTCATATAGTTTGGCCAATTCCGACATTAAACCCTCTGTTGTCATTTCCTTTCAAATATTAAAGGCTACTGATGCCCCTATGCACAGCCACATTGTTCCAAGTGCCTTTCTGTCGAGAATATCCCATTCTGTGTCTATCATACTTATCGTCTTCTTTGTCTTTCTGCTCAATGGTAGGTATAGAGATTTTTGATATAGATAATCTTCCATCTGCATCTTTCATAGATGGTAGTTTTGGCCGTTAAATTTTTCGATCCTAAACCTACCATCTTCCGCCATTTCTCTCACTAGAACCAGGAACCCTTCTCTCCTGTGAGTTTATAAGCCAACTAGACCTTCGGCTCTCATACCAGTTCTTAAAAATTATATATTACAGAGAAATGGAACACATAAAATATATTGCATAAATATAAACACATAAAACAAGAGAAACATGGATATACATGGTTCACCCAATTTGAGCTACGTCCATGGAGAAACAGCTAGTCCTTCCTTTTATATTATCCACCAAAATGAAGAGATACAACCTACAACAGATCTGCAGTAACTCCCTCTTCGCTCTCACACAATCTCCTCTCTCTTTCTCACTCACAATACAGATCTAGATAGATGCGATACAATTCCCTCATATATAGCGAGGGGTTGCCTTCTAGGTCAAAAAACCCTAAATAAAACATAACTTCTACCATCAAATCTCTGCCTAATGAATGACCCAAATTGACTACGAATTTTACATCTATTTTTAGTTTCGGGGGCCGTGCTCCCGATCCCCCAAAGATCGCAATCACCCCCCCTGCACCGCCCTTGCAGCATACATTTTACGGGTGGCATTGCCGCCACATTACAAACTGGGGCCCAATGTGGCAATATCTCTAAATAAAGAAGATAATTAGGCTCCACACCCAACAAACGAAGACTTCACGGGTCCCACTCCAGGTCGGGAGTCAGGACCTATCATCATGATTCGGTTGTGACTTGACTCTAAGACCTGACCTCCAGCTAGCCAAGGTCAGGTTCCTCACATTATTAAATAACAAGCCTGACTGCTCCCATGGAACCGATTGGCCGACTAGCTATCCCCAACTTGAGGTACTAACTAAGGCAAGTTATTAGTACGTGTAGCTTGCTAGTTGTTATGTAGACTTTTAATTGGAAAATTTTGATCTTGGTCCATATTGCTCAAAATGTTTTACCAATTATATAATGGTTTTTTTGTGTTTCTCCTTTCATGCCTATTATTAATAAATATTTAATTTACTTAAATTAAGATTAAGTTTAATTAATTACTACCATTAATTAAAATCAAATTAATTATTATTACTTTTTAAATCACTATTAATTAATTTACTACTATTAATTATTCGATTAATTAATTAACTAATTTATTTATTTATTAATCCACTATTAATCATTCTTCATTAATCACTTAAATGACTACTATTCAAATTAAATTAATTAAATTTAAATTGTATTTAAATCAATTTAAATTAATAATAACTTTAAAATAATTATAATTATATATTAATTAAATTATGTTAATTTATTAGTATTAACTAAAACTAAATTAATACTATTACTATTACTTTTAGGGCCCGCTAAGTCCCCTTTTATTCTCTTTACAAAAAATTTGAACTCTATGTCCAAATAGGTCTGGACTTAGAACTTATCACGACACTTCTACTGCAACTTAGCACTGAGGCACGACCTCTAAATGGTGGCCCACTGGAGTTGGGGTTGGACATTACAACTTATTTTTTCTCTGCTCTTGTTACCTTCAACATCTATTTGCCTCACAGCTCTACTTGTGGCCTAACCTGGCTTGAAGCCTGACTAGTCGTCGTTATTTAAGAATCCATGTCTATGAGATCATTAGGACCATCTTAAGTTCCTATAAAATGGATTATAATAAGCTCACCATGTAACTTTAAACCATATTTTTACCATTTATACTTTAAACTTGATTTAAATTTTTGGCATATCTATGTATCTAGAAAATTCTATTGGCATAGCTTTGTATATGTTAGATTTCCTTGGGCTCCGGGGAATGTTCAAAGTAGCAAGCCATCTTATGGACCATACTCTGGTCAAAATGTAATCACAAAGTTCATTAAAAAAATCCAAATCACAGAGTTCATTAAAAAAATCCACCCAAAGCATATTCCTGAAATGGTTCATTTATATCCTATTATCGCGGTTCCTAATGAAACCGTACACGAAACGCTCTCCGAGAATACCAGGTAGCATGAATCAAATTGATTTGTTTTTTCCATCAACCCAAAACTAAAACATTTAGCCCTGATAAGGAAGGAATTTATTCTAATAATGAGTTAATAAGGGGATAATTGAGCCTTTCGATGGTAATGAGGAGAAGGTATCTAAGAAGACTAAGTTATTAAGGGGAGGATTTTTGTTCATAAAATTTAATTGACCTGTTTTAAATATCGAATGACCAACTATGGTTTAAAAAGTACTAAAAGCAAACTATTGTTGTGAAAAATTTACTTTGCACACATTCCCATCGCTAGTTGTGTGGATAAGTAAAGAACTATGGGATTTTTTATATTATGTGGATGGCTTCATATTATACCCAACATGTTTTTGTAATCATTCGGGTGGTTCTATAATTGTAGTTGTCAGAACTTTCTTCAATTTTGTTCCATTGCCACAATCATTGGCGTCTTGGAGTAGGTCACATTCTTCCTACACTCAATTACTTAATACCCAAATGATGATTAACATAGAATCTCGAACACCCAATTGGACAATCGAAAATAATTATTATTTTTTATAATATTAATAATTTAAAATTTATTAAAAAAAATTAAAACCAAGTCCATCATTAATAATTATCTGAGATGAGATATGTTTTTAAATAAATATTCACAATGATTTGAATTTTCTTGCTGATTTTTTACATTTTGAATTTTCCCACCCATTCTATTTGATTTTGATTTGTATGAGATAGTGGCAAGGAGAAAATCCAACCCGGAGGAGGAGAAAATACTACTACTGCGACCTTCTACATCTTTTAATGTCGTCGTGTTCAATTACCTAATTGTTGCTTCGAAACTCTCGTGGCTAAGATGTCATTGCACTTTTTTAAATGGGTATGACGCCCAATTGATTTAAGTAATATTGCAACCATGCCCAATTGATATATGGGGTTTTTCGATTAGAAAGAAGAATCAAATTTATTTTCGTCAATTTCACACTTCTTGAAAATGAAGCAAAAAATATACTTTTTGGTGGCTTTTTTCTTCAATTCAAAATAAATCTATTGTGTTTCTTTCACTATTATTGAAGGGAGGCCAATAGACGAATTAAAAAAATATTAAATATAAGTACACTGACGTGAGGGAGTTACTCTGTGTTTTCTTCCACCTTTGCGTTTTTTTGTTGAAAAATGCAAGTAGCTCCAATTTGTGTTTAAGATCACTCTCATCCTTAGTGGTAATTATAAATCTCCAAAAATGTGCTTTATTTTCTAATATTGTATGTTATGCCATGCCTATGAATGACTTGTAAATGAAATTATTTGTTTATTTGCTACTTTTCCCCTCTAGCAATATCCTTTATGGCCACAAGAACCCTAGACTCACCCTCAACATTGTAACTTGTGCAATTCACATTTTTCTTCTCTTTCCCTTCCTTGTGTCCAATAAAGTCATCAATGTAAGCATAGCTGAAAAACATCATATTTTGATAGAAGATGAAAATCATAAAACTTTTGTATTAAAAAATATAGGAAAATACCAACATAATAAAAGTTGACTCACATCTCTTAGGCTCATATTAACATCAAAGATTCAAATATTCATAAATCAAATATAGAACTTATAAAGAAATATGTATTTAATATTCCATGAAATAGGTGATCACTTACGCTTTGTGATTGTTTATCTCATTGATAAAATGTTTTATATTTCCACACTTATTAGGAAAAATGACAAGATCCTTGGACAATATTACCATGGAAAGCAAAGTCATCATACAATCCCTGTCATCGTTTTCTCTCTTACGTAAATAATAAACATCCCATGTATACTCTGTGATAATGGTGAAGTCATTTATATTATCATATGCCTCCACTGTTAAACTACATCAAACAAAATCTATCTTCTTAGATAAATTATGTCCTAAGATCATAAATGTAACCTAACATGAATTTAGGCTAACATAAAAAAGAAAGGAAACATTCCATACCCCTCACGATGGTCATGGAAAACAAACAATGGAGAACATTCTCCCCTTCTACACATTGGTTTACAGAGTTCAAGAGTAGCCTTATCTTCCTTTGACATCACCTGTATACAAAATTTAGAGAATGAATTAGCATATCTATAGCTAAAAGTAACTTTGACATGTTATTTAAATATGAGGGTGGAAAAATTTGTTTGTGCAATTTGTGTGAAACCATTTAGTAGATGGCCCTCGAATCGATTCTAACCTATGTTTATTATTCTTGATTAACCAGATTCATTGCAAGATAGATATGTTTGAGGCACTTTATTTGTTTGTTGTTCATGATGCCAATAGAATAAGAGATTGGATTTTCCAAGTAGACACTACCTAGATCCCACCCTTTTCCTCCATGACCCGATTAACCTATCTTGGATCCATGTCAGGCCTATAGGTCAATTCATCACTAAACTCTACACCAATGGAGGTGAGTGTTGTCGTAAAAGATCACATATTCTCCAATCTTCTAGCTGGATCTTTCGTTGGCACAAAAAGCAACAACCTTCTCTTCTTCTTAGTGATAATCAAGGTTCCAGTTCGTCTCTTGGCTCGTTTGAACTCTAAATTGACAAGAACAATATGTTAGGAATAAGAAAAATGGCATTTTATGCTTATCAAGCAGAAAATACAATTATGTTAGGATAAAAATTCATTTTTAAAAGTAGGAATAAAAAGAACCAATGCTCCTTGGTAATAGAAACCATAACTAAATATAATTTGAATGTTGGATTGAATGAAACACTGGATCAAGATATTTCTTGAAAAACTTAAAACAATGAATGTAGAATGTGCAATGTATATGACACGAAACTGAGCCTTACCCTTGCATGAGATATCATTTTCACAAGTTTTTTTAATGTGAAAGAATTCAATGATTTTAGTCTGCACCAAAGGAAATTATGTACATTGACATTGAACTAATTCAATCTCACTTCCATAGTAAATTTCCCAACCAAAAATAATCCAAATGAATACCAAAAGACTACCATTTCATACCTTTTACTTTGTCTTTGTGGGAACAACTGTCACAAAACCACTTCCCAGAAGGCACTTCTACAGTGATGGGGCAAAGGAAATACATGTGCAGACTAAAATCATTCACGAGTCCTATTCTAGGATGGGAGTCAGGACCTATCATAACAGTTTGACTTAAATAAGAAACCTGACTACTACCTTGGAACCGACTAGTCGACTCGCGACCCACAATGTGAGGTCGGGGTCGGGCTTCCTTGTCTTCATATCTCTTAACACCGATGAAGCAAGGTATCCATTGATGTGTTAATGTAGAATGTAAAATGAAGTGAAAATATTTAAATAAAATTATAAGCTACATAAAACTTACAAACTATAAGTAAAACTTTACCAAATCCTTCTTAAATATCACAAAAAATGAGTATTGTACTATTAATATGACAGGGTTTGGAGTATCTAATGGGATGCCATATAGGATGATGTTCATCCTTGAAATCAGTATTCAGGGATGTGGTCGTGTGCTAAGATCACCACTTATAAAAAAATCAAAAGAAATAGTTAACTTATCAACTTTGAAAATAATTCACGGTACATACTAGATTAATAGGTTGGAGGGGATCATAGATGTCACTACGCAAGCAGTGACATAATAATATTCATGACACTATAAATAATTCTTTTCATATTATATGGTTAACGATAAATAATATATGTAATATATTTGATCATTTAAATAAAATTTGTTATCACATTTTAAATAATAATGATAAAAATATTATAAAATATAAATTTATATGTCTATTTTTCTATTGACAAATTACATAATTATATATTTATTTATTTTTTTTGGGGAAATTTAAAATCTCCAATTTAATAATTTAACAAATGTAGTGATATTCCAATTATAAGGTGTCTTACTCCTAGTGTTATGTTTTTCCTTGGGCACTTCCTAAGTTTTGTTCAACATCTATGGAGGCGTGCCCACTCTTTTGGATATGTTAATATCTTTTCAATTATTTAAATATTTATTTTATGTGAAAAACAATAATAATTATTTTAGTTTTCAAAAATATATCAAGATAAATATTTTGGGTTTTTCTTAATATTTTAAAAATAATATTTAATATAACAAAATTAGAAAAAACTAAATACAATAGAGGAGATGCCTTATTTAATTTTATTTCAATTTTTAATAATAACAAGATACCTTAATTTAGGGGCTGGTGGAAAATTGTAATCCATTGGCATCCTATGCATGATTCATGAAATTTGACATGTATGGAAGAGGGAAGGTAATTTTCCTTCCCATTATGCTACGTTTAATGTCTCTGGCTCTAATCGCGTGAAACATCCTTCCTCACCTGTGCGAGAAGGAATATGATTGTCTTTTGGATTCATGGCGCTTATGTCTAGATGGTTAAATAATGTCGATCATGGAGCATTCTGGATGGTATTCAACTCTCAACGAGATGTGAATTGGTATCTGGTTCTGTTTCTCCAAGTCGCGTGGGTATGGTGGGGGTCCTCCAATTGGCACTCCTATGGGATCATTAAGGTAACAACTCCTTCCTTGTCATTCTGGGTGAAGCCTTCTTTTTCATTTTCTGGAAAGAGGGTCTGTTTGTTGAAGAAGTGGCTTGTAATGAGTTTAGGAGTCTTGGGCCTGGGTAGGTTGTTGTTTTGGTATTTCAGTTGGTGGTGTTAGGTTCCTATACCAATAGGTGTCATTTTTCATGATTGACATTGAGGAGCTCTAATATGTTCATACCTTTGGCTGGTTGCTAAGGTTTTCCATATTCCCAAGAAATCAAAAAGTTAAAAAATGTAAAGAGGGTATGCCCTAAAAGAAAAATCAAAGGGCAAAAAGAATGAAATGGTCAAAAAAGAAAAGGAATGAACCCTAATAAAGAAGACCAGGAAAGTGTGCTAGTCCAAAATGCCACTACTGTTCTATTTTTGCAAAGAATCTCATAATGCACAGTTGGTTGACTCTTGTCACAGTTGATGGATGGCTAAACAACATAATCTTGGCCAAATTCATGTTTAAATTTCTTGTCTTAGAGATAGAGAATGAAACCTGTCCAAACTGTTCAATCTTGGCAGGTGACTAGCTAGGTAGAGAAGCAAAGGAGCTCAACAACTAAATCTGAGCCCTTGGAAGAAATAAGGGCAGACTTAGATAGGATGGCAGTTGAAAGAAAAGCAGAGAGCAAGGGTTTGCTAGTTTAAATGCACCCAATGAAAAAGGAGGAAAAAATGTTAGGTATAGTAGGCTAGGTAGGCAGTTTGGATGTTGCAGAAGCAGGCTTATGAGTAATTTTGTCTTTCAAGAGTGATGCATGTCTAACTTCCCTTCAAACTTCTCCCAAAATCACTTACTAACTTCCCCCCAAGGATATTGAGATCTGCTCAGTACTCCCAAAAATCATTCCATTTCATGAAAAGGTTTAAGTGAAGTCACAGCTTTGCATAGGCACAAAGAAGCCACATTTCTTGTGTAAAACCTCTGTTTTCTCCTAAGCCTAAGTTATCCAACTTCATAACTTGGCGACCTTTCATTTCCCTAAACCTAAGTTTTTAACCTTATAACTTGGTGTTTTTTTTTTGTTCAAATATATCCTTCATATTAACATACTAACAATATTATATAAACCCCTATGTTCCTCCCCCATGCCCGTACTATATAAACATATAAAAACCCCAAAAGCTTTAATAATCCCGCCCCCGTCGATTACGGTCATATCTTTGTTTACAAAGGGAATTAATGGTTCATCCAGAACCATATAAATAACCCTCCCTGTGCAAAAAATTGAAAATTTAATTAACGCTTGGTTAATTACCACTTTAAACCCCCGATAACCAGTAATAACCGTTATGATATACCTTAACCAGTGTTTATTACCTCGCTCCCCGCGCCATACTCCGCCGCCAACTCCGTTAACCATCAACTGTTGGATCTGGGCTTTCCCATCTGACGGCCTTAAACTATATCGGAAGCCCTCCGATGCCTAAACTTTACCATCCGGGGAGCCGACGATATTCCTGTTGTACCAGGGACACGCGGAGCCCTCCCGGCATGTTCGTTGCCCCTCCTCCGATACCACTTAAGCCGATAAAGTGGTGTGGGACCAAACCACTTACTGCCCCCGCTGACCCCCCCGATGACATCATCGCCATGTCCTCGCTACACGACAAAATACTTCGTCATGCTAACGTCATCCGACCGAAAAATGCCAAAAGCCCGCCAAAGTCAATTTTTTGTTAAGAAACACGTGAAAATGTCATCTTCACTCATTTTCACTTATTTGTCTCTACACGACTATTGCATGCGGTTTACATCCAGAGCAGCTGCTTGACAATACAGTTCGCCACCCAGCCAAATCAAGCCCACAATACTGTTCACCAGCTCGTCCCACGACTTGCAATTCGCACAGTGCACTGTTAAAGATAGGTATTTACCTTAAATCTATTTCCAAACCCTGTGTTTTTGGTTTGCCTCTGCAAAATTGTACTTATAAGAGCCAAATTCAAGACAAGACAGTCCAAAATTGCCATATCCAGACCTTCAGGACTGCTCTTTTACCCATTTTTACTAAAGACCCTGCAAATGTCGTTTCTCTCAATAAATTTCACCCGGTGAGCTAAATTCAAATCAAGTTTGGTCTATAATTCTTGGAGAAAATCCCCAAAGGTGTTGTTTCCATACTTTTACTACAAAACCCCGACTTCCACAGCTAAAACATAGTGAGCAAACATGGAAGCCTCCGCGCCAGTGGCCCTCAATGTTGCGCCCCTCAATGCACCACATAAAGAGTTGGAGTGGTTGCCCCTAGCTAATAGAGATTTTCAGATTCAAGACTTAATGGGTGATAAAAACCACCTCCAAGCATTTTGTGAAATTAGGAACAATTATCGGAACAATGCTGATGTCTGTGGAATATGGGAATCCAATTTGCCCATATACTACCTCCCCTCTATCAATATTTTCCCAGAAATTGTCCACCTACACTGTGCCAATTGTGAACCTACTCAAAGAGCTGTTATGACTCCATCTGGAATTGTCCTCTTTTACATTACTCTTGAGTCCATAAATGAAATGTTGCACTTCAAACCTACTCAGCCTATGGCTCCTCTGTCTATGGGATTCTTGCTTGAAGAAGTCCCTAAACTACCCAACTCAAAGTTAACCCGGATTGCTCAAACATTCATGAGACCAGATTGCTAGCCCAAAGAGCCACCTCCCTATGTCCATGTCTGGTTCAATGAGGCTGGAAAATTCATCATTGATATGATATCCTACATCCTGGGATTCAAGACAAGTGAGTATGTTGATGAGACCACATTAGTTCTGTTATCCATTTTTACTCCAGGCCAGCCTCCTACTATCAAATATGATTATGCCACCTTCATAGCCAATAAGATACATGAGCAATTCATGTGTCTAGATAGAGAGGGAGTCTTCAAGTACTCATCCTATATATATCATTTGTTCTTATACTATTAGACAGAAAATTTTCAGTTTCCTATCAGAAAATTGGATTCCAAAGGAGAAAGAAGGTCTGTGATATTTTGGACCTCAGTATTCCACCATGTTTCTGACTCTCCGTATACCTACTATGAATTCATTGACCTATTTATATATCCGGTCTCCTCTCTACTAATGAACACTTCTCCTCCTAGACTTTCTGTTGAGATGAAGAAGATTTTATAGCTGTCCAAAAACTATAAAATAGGTGACTGGTACCTCTACCAGAATCACACTGAAATCAGAATGTATGGCTGTGAGCTGTGTCCTTACAAGCTGCCTAAATATGTACCTATGAGACTGTTTGCACTGGAGTATTTCAAGCAACTTACCAATGCAGATTTAACTCACTTTCATAGTACAAAGAAAAAGGGCCAGCTAAAAATAAAAAATCAGTTACGCCCTTTTATCATTAACAAGAAGGAAGCCTAGGCAGATGCTGATAAAATATTGGGAGAATATCTCAAGTTAAAGAAGAGATTTTGGTGGGTACCCTATGACCCAAATGACTTCATAAGTGATAGGAGAGCGAAATACAGGCTATCAGCCTATAAACATTCTAGGCTCCTTGAAATAGAGAAATTTGCCAATCAAAAAGAGTGGGTAGAGGGTACATTGATAGAAGAGATTACTGAGGAAGAAAAAATGGAAAAAGCTATGAAAGATCTTGAAAAAATGCTTGACCTGGACTCTTTTGGACAGGTATCTTTCAAGCTGCTTGAACACATAGGAGGTGATACATCCTTTGCCAAGACTTCTCAGCAGCCCACACAAAAGCCAGCACGGGGTCAGCTAAGGGCAAGGAGGTAATAGACACACAGCAGGAGACAATGACAGACCAACCAGCTACATCAAAGGAACAAGGCCAAGGGCAAGCCCCTTCAGCATAGACAAGGCACCTGAAATCCCTGCACTACAAACTCCTCTAAATAAGGAAAGAGGCAAGAAAAGGGACAGGCAAGAAGACACACCGATCAGCGGTCCTGTACAGCAACCAAGGGAAAATAGGCAAAGATTAAATCCTCACTCTGAAGAGGAAATCTTTGAAGGAACAACAGGCATCCTGAGAGGTGAGGGGATGACCGAACAACAGACCACTCCAATAGTGGGCACATCAACTAGCTCATACCAGCAAGAGCTAGAAAGGCAACATAGTGTGGAAGTTTCATCCACCAGACCACAAAGCAAGAAACAAAGTAAGCAAGGCTCTGACATCAAGAGAACATTTACTGAAATAAAGGCAAAGAATGAGCCAATAAGAATTCAACTTTATAATCACTTGCTAAATATGGCCCCCGCTAATCAACAAAGGTTAATGGTAGCATATGACATTCAAGAAGGAAAAATGATCCTAAGTCACTTTAAGCCCAAAATGCAACAGCCACAGTCAGCTACTGATTACATCAGGACCAATATGGAAGTGTTAGCTAAAGAAATTCATCTAATGGACCAGATTGAGTTGCATAAGCAAAATGGAGAAATGGTCTACTCCACATTGGCAGATAAAGCATTATTGGCCCACAAATTGCAGAATTCACTGAATAATACCTCTGTCCAATTGGATTTAGAAAAGGCATCCTCTTTAGCCAAGGATAATAGAATCAAGTCCTTGGAAGAGATTATCATTGAGCTGGGACATGATCCCAAAGATGCCAAAGGCATAAAAGCATTAATAAAAAAGGAGGAAGACATTGCAGCCCTTAGGAAACAATTAAAGCTGCCTATTACTATGCATCCACAAACCACAGAAGTTGTGCAGCAAAAAGAAGAGGAAGACATGATGGATTTGCCATTGAGGATGAATCAAAGATTAAATGAAATAGAGTAGGCATTGGAGAAAGCACTACATGAGAAGCCGGGAGAGTCGACCTCCCAACCACCTAAAATAGCTCCAACAAGCACAACTGCCCCTCCTACAGTTACAACAGCACCACCTCCCACTGTCCCAGCATCTGTTGCAGAAATCACCACAGGTACTTTAGCAGTAGTAGCAACAACATCAACAACACTAGGTACCAGCATGAGCATAGAACAACTAATGAAGGCAATGGAAGAGCTAAAACTACAAGTGTCAGAGTTGAAAGGGATCAAAGAAAAATTGGCAAAATTGGAAATAAGCTATGATAAATCTAAGATAACTGTAGCAGAAAAGACAAGAGAGGTGAAAGCATTAGAAAATAAGGTGAAGGCTTTGGAAAAGAACCTCTTGTTAGATAAACCTTTGGGAGAAATCAAAGGCATTTTGTGGACTAACATTAATCAATCCATTAGTAATGTGTGGAGGTCTATTCAGGCTATTTATGAGCAAAGTGATTTGATAGGATTGGCCTAGGTGGAAGTCCATAAAACAAGAGATTTATTGGGGCACATGCCTGAACAAGAAAACATGTTAATACATTTTTTGAATAGCAAAACCAGTGAAGAGCTAGCAGCACTAGACATCAGAGACAGGACAGACACCATTCTAACAATCAAGAGAGTTCTAACCATGAGAAATCTAATGCAAAATCTGGAGAGAAGGTGCCAGGAGATGCAAGTTGAGGTCAATTCTTTCACAGAAAAATTTACAGTCCTGCATAAAAAAGGTTTACCAAGTCTTTTAGGAAGTAATAACCGTTTGCTGAAACACAAGGACTATGAACATAAATTAAATAAACATGTTCTTGATCAAGTAAATGCTTCATCAAGCACTTCAGCAGAGGAGGCCCTTCCATCTTGCCAAACCATCTAAAACAATTTGGAAAAACTATTTTACATAGAGCATGAAGTGAAGCATCTGTTCACTGCCCCACCTAATTTCTCTAGGTACACAGAAACCGACGAAACTCTGAGAAAACTACAGAGACATCAAATACCAGGACCACAGTGGTGGAAAAGCATGTTGGAAATCCTATAAGTTATCTTTGGTCAATGCAAAATTCTGAACCATTCACTATAATGAAGAGAACAAGAATGAATCACAGTCATACGGGTCAGAGCGTATCACATCAGAAGTAAAGAAGGTCCGGCCAAGGCAGGCAACAGCGTGGAATTTCATTGGAGACAACTACCAGCTGACTCACTGAGCCTAAAGTCAACATATCTGACCAACTGAAGCAGGCAGCGCGACAATAATTAATTCTTCATTTATTCCTCCCTGTTTCCAAGATCATTTACTTCTCCTTTTAAGTAGGTGGAATGAGTTATTTCTAAAGATATAATCTCTTTGAGATATTTTGTAACATTTATATATAAATACCTTCCCAAGCAAACTATTCGGGGTTGGTTGGTGATAATTTCTTAGACTGCACTGTAACTCTGAAGATTTTCTTAATACAAAAGTTGTTGGACTCTCTGGATGTGGAATTTATGCTGAGGGTCATGCTACAAAATTCTTGAATCATTTCATGGATCAATAAGTCCCTTCTAACTTATGTTTTACTGTTTTCTGTGTTTACTATATCATATATGTCTCATGATCTGAATAACAGAGAAAAATAATAACCCAGAATTTTCTTGTTGGTACTCTGTGTTCAGTCTCTATTATTATTAATGTTTTCTTCAAAATTAGCATAAACAGGAATTCTTAACTGCTCCTGTTTCCCCTGGTTCTTTCATATTGGTTAAATTCTAAGAAATTCCTAATTGCTTCTTGGTTATAGTCATTCACTTTCCCTCTGTCAACATGATGAAGGATTCTTAATTTCCCTTCACCCACTGACTTCATTCCACCTGATTCCAGCCTATAAATTGTTCCATAATTGATTACCATGCTCTGTAATACAACCCTCTGTCAAAGAAACCATATCCAGTAGTTCATCCTCATAGACTCCATTAGCCCAATGGATTGAGCTTCCCAGACTTACACTCCAGTTCTACTAAACACCACGATCCAAAACTCAGAACAAAACCCTTGTACTTCATAACTAGCCTAATATACCTTAAACAAAGCTAAATTACAAATAGAGAGCCCTCTCTGGATGCAGATTGGCTAGAATCTGCGTCTAAAAGATTGGTCTGTGGTTACCTCAGCCGTATTCCCTTCTTATAATTTTCTGAGGGAACAACCTGAGTGATAACATCATTGGCGACTCCACTGGGGAACTGAATAATTGTTTGCTACTGCTGTTGATTTCTTAAAACTACAGATGGAGCTTGAAGTGTGCCAGGTAGCCTTTGAAACTGTTTTTTGCTATGCAATTACAGGAGCAAATAAAAGATACTTCAGTCTATCTCTATTCTAGTTTCAGGCTTTGAACACTTGTCTCAAACACCTGATCAGTCCCTTGTTTCAACACATTTTCAGGAAAATTCAAACTCCCATATTTTAAACTTCCTAGAAAGATACTATCAAGAGTTGTATCTTTTAAATATTTCAAGAAAAACCCAAAGAATATATTTATAAGCTGGCTCCAAAGAAGAAGGTCCGTTACACTAGGTCAAATCCAGATCCCAATCCCCCACATGTGTTTCAAAATCCTAATCTCATTCCCAAGAAACTTAGAAGCCAGCAGAGCCAAGAACATTCTACTAGTTCACCCCTTAACATATATCAGCAGAACCTTACCCAATTTGAGCTTACTCCGGGAAAAACAACAGTCCTTTCTGCCATTACTATTGCCACTTCTATTTCACCTTCAGCACTTCAAACTATCTTTTCCACTCCTCCATTTTCAGCACCTATTTCAACTGTTATCCCTGCTCTTTTGGCTGTTACAGTTATCCCTGCAAATATGGCAAACCGATATGCTCCCTTGCAATTATCTGCTAATCCAGGAGCTATGCCTCAATATTATCAAAGCAAAATCACTTATTTTGATGGTACTGGCACTTACACAGCTCAACAACACACCAAGAAAATGATGGACTATTTTGAGAACTATGAGATTGATGATGATGATGTAAGAATGGAAATATTTGTCCAAATCTTAACTGGAGATGTCAGAGCTTGGGTTAGATCACTTCCTGCAAACTCTATGAATGATCCAGAGGCCCTCTATCAGACTTTCCTAAATAGATGGGAAAGGAAAAAAGACCCTCTTCATATTTTAGCAGAGTATGAAAACTTAAGGAGAGGTCCACAAAAAAGTGTGCAGGATTACTGCACCAGATTTAACAACGTATAAAATTCTATTCTTCAGAATCTAAGACCTCCACCAGACTTGGCCTTGATCAAATTCCCTGATGGATTTAACTCTGATATGGCATACCAGCTTAGAGAAAGGGCTCCTCGAAGCTTAGAAGACATGCAGAGCATAGCTGTCAGTGTTGAGGCCAACCTAATCTCTAAATGAAATCGGGCAAGGACTGAAAGGAGAACAACTTTTAAGGAAGAACCATCTGCCTTCGAACAGAAATTGGATGCCATTATTAAAGGTATGGACAAACTTGGGGATAGAGTTGAAACAATTGAGAGGAAATCATCATGGGATGGCCAACCAAGCAACGTTGGGAGAAATCCAAACTTTAGAAAAAATCAGAACCCTAACACTGTAAAATCTGGCCCTGACCAAAGCATTAGGCCCCCATTTCAAGAAAACTATGCTGAAGCTTCAACTCCTAGTGAGCCTATAGAAGACACTCAGAATAACTTAATGGGGCTCAATAGTGAACAAAAAATTTTCCTAACCCAAGAGGACCAAGAGGCTCACACGCTTGGTCAGTTCCAAATTCAACCAGGGGAATCGTTTGATTTTAAGGAGGGATATGAGCCTATGAAGTCCATAAACAATATAACCTGAGAAGTAGGAGAATAGATATCTCTGATGACAATAAACAGAAAGAAACCAAACAACCTACCAAAGCCAAAAACAAGAACTCTCCTACACAAATCCCTCCTAAGGCAATTCCCAACTCAAACAGTCCAACAATTGAGGATGTTTCAGATAATCAAGAACATGATAAACAATCTGCACCTTCCATTCCTTCCAAAGAAATTGTGAAAGAACCTGCAGAAATTGACATAGAAACTGCTTCAACTCATAACAAGATACCTACAAAAGAGATAGCTGCTGAAAAAACAAAAGAAAAGGAAAGCCTTGCTGCCAGAAATGCAAAAATACAAACTGAAAAACCCTTCAACCTTGAGACCGAAATAGGCAAGTTAAAAATAGCCATTCCACTCTCAGAATTGGCTAAGCATCATGTCTATAGAGAACAAATCAGTAGATCACTTCAAATTTCAGAACATAGAGATGCAGTAAATGTCCTTGATGACCAACCCGAATTAATCTTTGGCCCTAAAGTAAATGGGAAATCAGTAGATGGAGGTGTTCCTCCTTTCTATGTAAATCTAAACATTCATGATAAGATACTACACAATGCTATGTTTGATTTAGGTGCTTCTCATAATTTGATGCCCAAATCTGTAATGGAGAAGCTAAACCTAGATATCACTAGGCCATACAAAGACTTGTTTTCTTTTGATTCAAGCCAGGTTAGATGTCTAGGACTAATCAAAGACCTATGTGTATCTTTAGTCCAATACCCAGCCAAAACCATTTTAATGGATGTGGTGTTAGCTCATATTCCACCCAAATATGGAATGTTGTTGTCTAGGTCTTTGGGAGCAAAGCTGCAACGATCATTACAACTGGACATGTCTTATGCAACCATCTCAGTTTTTGGGCAACCAAAGAAGTTATATAGAGAGACTTTGATGAAGTATGTAGTGAGCAGTCAAGAGAAACTTCAGAACTTCCCCATCTATTCCATGCATTCTGATATGGACTCCTTCATACTATACAATGATGAGATTTACCCCCCAGCTAACATTAAGACTTTGCGTTTACAGCAAAAAAGATTCATGAATGAAAAATTTAGTGCTGAAATTCAAGAAATCTATGTAAACAATGATATATCAGATCCCCAAGAAAAACCAGCTGAAAAGAAAGAAGTGTTTCTGCCCATAAAATAAATCATTCAGACTCCAAATCCTGACTATAAACATGAAACCCTTTGGTATTTGGAATTCGATGGATCTGTCAACAAACTAGGAGTAGGGGCTGGAATTTGGATTCATAATTTGGAAAATGATCATGCTAAAGGCATGCATACAGGTTGAATTTTAGATGCACTAACAACATGGTTGAATATGAAGCCCTCTTGCTAGGACTCAAAGTGATCAAAAGATTAGGGTGTTATAGACATTTTTGGGCACTTCAACCCAATCATAAATGTTCATAAACTAAGGGCTCCTAAGTCCCTAAAAGTGTTGCTTCACTACCTAAAGGAACAAGGTCAACTGATTACATCATCTCCCAGAAGTTCTCCACTGAAAACTACTCATAAATGGTCAAACTGGACCATTACTGAAAGCTAAGCAAAGGGTGCATGCATTCACCTTCCCAATGTACAGGGTGCGATGCATACTGATTTGCTCCTTTGTAGGATGCGGATGGCCGAGATGACCAAATGGCAAGGGACAAAAATGAGTGGAAGATCATGGAATCCTCCAGAAGCTTCCCTCTTAACACTTGCCACTCCATTTTCGACCAGGATAGTAAGAGATCATCATTCTCCAAGGGAAGCAGGAACTACAGAAGAAGACACTAACAAATCCCAAAAGATGACTCACCTCTCTGTATCATCTATATATGTCCCTCATCACAGAGATCCAGAGGCTGGAATTTATATCTTATAAGAAGTGTTGTTGGTATTCGGTTCATTCCAGTGTTGGACTAGCTTTGCTTGAGGTGAAGAAGGGCTTCTTACTGGGAGATGCTGGTTCAGGCACATGGTTGTAACTCCTACTCTTTTATCTGAATAAAGCTATCTTGTTTTCCTTCCATATTCTTTTTACTGTTTATATATGCATGTATATTTAATGCACATCTGATCCTGCATTATTTATGAATTTAGATCCTTGTTTCTTGCATAGTAGTATGTTGCTGTGATTCCACAGGTCCTTTTGAAGCTGGGCAGACAAAGAAGAAGTGGCAAAACTCTATCAAGAAGGAGAGGAAATCGAGTGCAAGACTCAAGTTGGCCCTCTTTGTTCTCCTCTCATCTATTTTCATAAAAGGAATAAATATTGACTTTGATTGTTTGTTTCTAAGATAGACACCCATCTTAGTGGGAATAGCAGCATCCGAGTGGACACTATTCTCGGATAACATAGGGGCAGTTAGGATATCAATTTTGGGAGACTATGATCTAGTTATACAACAAATAAAAGGAACTTTTCTCACAAATGATCTCAGGTTGAGATCTTATAGCACTGCAGCAATTGAAACACTCAATACCTTCTTTGAAGCACAGCTGGCTAAAATCCCAAGGAAACACAACTTGCATGCTCACAGTTTGGCAACATTTGCCAATACTTGTAAACTGCCATTTGAGCCCAATCATCATTTTACAGCTGAGATTAAACATAGGCCATCTGTACTTGATAATGTAAAAAACTGGCAGGTGTTTGACAATGACACTCAGATAAACAATTTCCTGACCTTAAAAGAAGAATTTTCTAGCACATGTATAGACATTGGCACCATTAGAGAAATTGAGCAAATGGAAAAAATTGAAACACACATTTTAGCTGAAACAACAACTCAAATGCTACATCCAACAAGATTTACCGGCAAAGAAATGCAAGAGTTTAAGGAAATAGACTCTGATGAAGCTGTTGAAGGGGAATCTTAGGTCATTGATTTAAAGGACAATTATTTGCCCATAGGATTAACTCCTGTGGAAGACATTTTTTACTCTAACGATATCTCAAGGAAGCCCAAAATGTAGCCTGTAAACACCGAGATTGAGGATTGTAACATAGGGACAGAACAAAATCCTAAAATGATAAAACTGTCCAAAACTTTGCCTCCTGACCAAAAGCTTAAATATGCTGAACTGTTCAAAGAATTTCAAGACGTGTTTGCATGGAGTTATGAAGATCTCAAGTCTTATGATACTTCTGTTATCCAACATACAATACCCCTCAAAGAAAATCAAAAGCCTTTTAAACAAAAACTTAGAAGGGTCAACCCTGTACGTCTCCCTCTAATCGAAAAAGAAGTCAAAAGAATGTATGTTGCTGGAATAATTGCACCCATTAGATTTTTTGAATGGGTCTCCAACTTAGTGCCAACTAGGAAGAAAACAGGAGAGATTAGACTGTGTATTGATTTGAGGAATCTGAATAAAGTCTCTTTAAAAGACCACTACCCCTTAGCCAAAATGGACCACATTTTACAAAGGGTAGTAGGTGCTTCTAGGATCTCATTGTTGGACGGATTTTCAGGCTTCAACCAGATTTTAGTTCACCCTCATGATCAAGATAAAACTGCATTTACAACACCTTGGGGAACTTTCAAGTATGCGAAATTTCCATTCGGACTCAAAAATGCAGGGGCAACTTTCCAGCGTGCAATGGACATAGATTTTGCTAAAGAAATTCATGATTTCCTAGTCATATACCTAGATGACCTCACTGCCTTTTCCAAATCAGACCAGCAACACCTAGATCATCTCAGGCAAGTGTTTTTAATCTGCAGAAAATATGGTATATCATTAAATCCTAAGAATTCATTATTTGGCCTAGAAGAGGACAAACTGTTAGGCCGCGTAATCTCAAAAGATAGCATAAGAATTGATCCAGACAGAATACAAGCCATTCTGCAAGTTCCTCACCCTAGAAATATCAAAGAACTTCAAGCTTTCTTAGGGAAAATCAACTTCTTGAGAAGATTCATACCCAATCTGATTGAACTAATTAAACTGCTAAATAACATGTTAAAGAAGGATTCAAAGGTCAAGTGGACAGTAGAGGCCAAACAGGCATTTGATGAAATCAAATTGGTTTTAACTAAAACACCAACCCTTACCAACCCAAAATTTGATAGGGACTTCATAATCTTTTCTTTTGCCTCAGAACATACTATTGCTGCTGTCTTGCTACAAAAAGATGATCAAGGACATGAAAAACCCATTGCTTTTTTTAGAAAAGCACTTAGAGATGCACCTTTAAAATATCAAATCATGGAAAAATAGGCTTATGCCATTGTAAAAGCTATCAAGGACTTCAGAGTTTATATCTTATACTTTCATATAATAGCTTATGTGCCAAATACCGTTGTCAAAGATATCCTAACTCAAGAAGGAATTGAAGGCAAAAGAGGCAAGTGGATAGCCAACATTTTGGAATATGACATTGAAATAAACCAACAAAGTTGATCAAAGGACAAGGACTAGCTAAACTTATGACAGAAACCAATTTTCAAGCCCTTGACATCAATGAACTGGATAATGAACAGGAGATGGCGACTCCACAGATCAATCAAGCCCTTTTACAATCACCTTGGTATGCTGGTATTATTTATGTATTGCTAAACCTGCAAGCTCCTCCAGGATTATCCAGAACTAAGAAAAGATTTCTGAAAATGAAAGCTTCCAAATTTTGTATTTTAGATAATGCTTTGTTTTGGAAAAATCATGAAGGAATTCTTCTGAATTGTTTAACAGAGGATGAAACTAACAGAGTGCTGAAAGAATTTCATGTAGGGGACTGTGGTGGACATTTGTATTGGAAATCAACTGCTAATAAAATCCTATGGGTTGGATTTTATTGACCCATTCTATCTGCTGATGTAAAAAAGTTTGTAACTTCTTGCCATAAATGTCAAATCTTTGAAGGCAAGGGGAAGCTTCTACCTTTACCCCTCAAGCCAATTTCCACTGAAAAACCATTTCAACATGGGGTTTAGACTTCAATGGGGAAATCCACCCTCCATCCTCTGGCCAACACAAATGGATCCTTACTGCCACTGGTTACTTCACCAAGTGGCTCTTAAGCAAGCCTTATTTTGGCTCTATATGAGTGGTTTTGTTTGGTTTTTCTTTCCTGGTGTTGTTGGTCATAGAATTCCATGTGGAGAAGCCTCATGGTTGTGGCATTGCTCGTGCTTGTAGGATTCTAGCTATTTGGCCTTTCCATTATGTAGGATGGCTTATTTCCTTTGGATCCTCCTCGCGAGGGTTAGTTTCGCAGTTTTAGGGAGGGTTTGTAGTAGTTTAATGGTGAACTTTGACAGTGGCGATGAGAGGGGCTGCATCATTTTGCATATCCTCGATGTGACGCGAAGTGAAAGTTCCCTAGTGGTGGTTGATTGGTTGGTAGAGTGTGTAGCCATTGGTGGCATGGTTCAGGGGAATTCTAGGTGGACATTAGTGTCGATTTGGGTTTGTATCGAGACTCTAGTTCTCGGTTGGGCTTTCAGGATGAAGTTGGTTCCCCGATCCTCGTGCACTCATGTATTGTCGAAGCTGAAATTGTACCATTTAAACCAAGGGTCACCAAAGCTGGCTGGTGCCGATGGTGGTGGTGTGGGAGTTAATGTTGTTTGCAGTAGTCACGTTGTCAAAATTATGCAAGACATAGCTCGTGGGGGTCGTGGAGTTGGCAGAGGTAGAATTTTGGTAGTCGGCCTTGTGTGCAACAAAGGGTGCAGAGTGATGGCATAGGGAGGTTGTGGAGTAGGCAGCAAGAGTGGGGACACAGGATGTGGGCGAGGCCCAAGCTCACGAGGGTGATGTGGCAAGATGGGAAGCGTGGGGACTAGTGGACGTGCAGATGTTGGTCAAAACAGGGGAACATTGATGCAAAAAGAGATGTCCCAATCTATCATGGACACATTGTAATATCATGACAGGGCTTGGAGGGAAGACAATAATGGAGTTATTTCTAAGATGGAACAACTCCATTACATTCAATGCCACATTCGTGAACGAATTGTGGTTGTGCGGCGTGGAAAAAATATTATGACTGCAAAGTTGGAAACCTGGCTTGGTCACTTTGAGCAACGTGTCCACTGTTTATACCTCCCTCATCCTCCTCGAGGAACGGGGCTAGTCAATCGTGATTTTATCACTTCTGATGACTATTATAGTAGCTCGTGTCTTGTTAGTTCTTATTATTTTTTGGTGTGTAAGGCATATAAGGTTGTGGACCTCTCAATTGGCTATTTTGTTTTTTGTCTCTAACTTGGTAATAGTATTGGTCAACAATCATGGTCGTGATAAGGCCACATGCATTTTGACATCTCTGTACATATTTTTTAAGTAAAGAAAAATCTTCAACATTAAAAAATACCTCAATTTAAATTTAAATTAATTTAAATAAAAATACCACCCAACTTTATTCCTTCTTTCAAATCCTAACTGACTTTACTTAATATAATTTTCAGAAACTACTCTATCTAACCAAAATATTTTATTAATAATCTATTATCCCTGAAAAATAAAATAAAAAAACCTCGAAACAACTATAATGCATATTTTCAACAAATGTTTAGAAGAAATATCGAAGGTCTTAGAGTTGCACCCCAAAAAAATGTATATGGCATTGACTTGGTTGTCATTAAAAATGTGTCTTCATAGTTTTCACTCTTATCCTCGTATATGGCATTGACTTAGTTGTAATTATTAGAGGGCTTACGTTACATCAGAAGATGTCAGCTTCGTTTGAGCTATTAGTTAAAATATAAAAAGTGTGTCCTCATATTTTTCGTTTTTATCCTTTGTATATGGTATTGACTTAATTTCCTCTCAGCAATAAAATGTCAACTTCGTTTTCTCTCTACAGGAGACCGCAAGACGATCTCCACTGCCATTATGACTAAGAAATGTTAAAAAGCGACAACTATCCTGATTACTTTATCTGTGAGAAATGTGATTAGCCTGCAATGCTAAAATCTGCCATTATGACTAAGAAATGTTAAAAACCCACAGCTATCCTGGTTACTTTATCTCTGAGAAATGTGATTAGCCTGCAATGCTGAAATTTTAAATTCAGATTGATGTTGAGAGCTGAAAGTTGAGCCTGCCAAAGAACTTGCTGAGAGGAAAAGGTCAATTCAGTAAGAGACAAATAACTAGGAGCCTGCAATGTTGAAAATACAGTTCACTTGATCCGGAGGGCTGAAAGTTGGAAGTGCCAGTTCTTTTAAAATAGTAAAAATTGGGTTCCCAATTCAATCAATTCAATGAAAGTTGTGCCTGCGATTGATGTAGCTGAAAATAGTAAAAATTGGGTTGCACAATTCAATGCGATCACTTATTTGATTGAGTTAAAACGAAATAATATTTTTTATTTAAATAAAAAAATATATTGTTTATATATCATTCTTCGATATGACTATTTTTATATGGTATTGAACCTTGAAATACAAACGACATTCGTGACTTAAAAACTTTGATATGACCTGGTTTTGTACCTTTTGCCACATATAAAATGAAAATAAAATCTTGAAATGCCGTGGAGATTCGTGACACTGAAAACTGGTATGATTAAGTTTCGGTGCCGGTTGTTGATTTAAAAATTCACAACGGACGTTTCTGGTAAAAAGAAATTCCGGCGAGATAAGTGATGTCTCTGGTTGACTGCTTATGACTGACTTTTATATATATATATATTATTTTTTTGGAAAGAAATCCGGAGTGATTAGTGATGTCTTTAGTTGATGCTATCACCGATTTATGGTTATTTTTTTATTATAGTGAAAATATATAATATATAATATATATATATATATATATATATATATATATATAAAAGTGATGGGTGATGTTTCTGGTTGACTGCTTATGACTGATTTGTTGTTTTCTTTGGTTGACTGTTTATGATGGACTTATATATATAGTGATGTGAATAATTGTATTTTGATATTAATGTTTTCTTTTTAGAATAAAAAGAAATTGTGTGTTGTTAATATTTTTAGAATGAATTAAGAGTTGATAGGTGGAATATAACTATTAATTGTGATGGTAATAGTTGGAATTGGTTATGTTCAAGAGGAGGTCAGAGACAAAAGATAATTTTTTCTCCAATTTGGCTTGTTCAAGGAAAAACTAGCAAATATAGATCATAATGTATATCTTGGAGATAAATGACATGGATCTGGTTGTGATTAGGAATAATATACGAGAGAAAGACAATGATTCATGGCTTCAATCAATAGGAGAGAAAGACTAGTTATAACCTCAAGAAGAAAGAAGGATGCTACTTTTAGAGGTTGAGGAGAACTGGCTTTTGAAAGGAAACTGAGAATTCATGAAACTCATACCCTGACAGTAAGAAGAAGCACTGAGGGGTACCTAGTTGAAAAGAAAAGAGAGACCAACTTACCGTTAGGAGGACCAAGATAGCTCTTATAACATTCCCAAGAGAGAATAGAAAACTCTATGGCAAATTTGATTATTCATTGCTTATTATTGACAGTAAAGATACTAGAAGTCATGAATAGAGAATCATGTAATGAATGTTATTGCTAAACTATCTTTGAGTAATGGAATTTGTTTAGTCAAACCTATAACAAGGAAGGCTACTCCAGCGAGCTTGTGTTCCACCTCATGAGTTTTAGTCCTATTTAGGTAAATGAATCACAAAATATTGTGGAAAACAAAGTGTGAATAGGTAAGGATTCAGGTATGTAAAGGATAAGAATAGTATCCTGGAAAAAGGGAAGAATAATGATAGCTAGTGTTTTCTTGTCTATTGTGAATACTATAAGAAAGTTAGTAATAATAGGGAAGTAGACTCAATAAAAATTGTAATGAATTATTATGTGCCTGCGTATCTATAAATATGTACATATCTTTGTAAGTTGGTGATAATAATAAAATTTAAAGGTGAACCTTGTTAGTTACCACATAGGGAAGGTGAAAAAGTTAACAACCTTCCCATCTTGTTGGGTAACAGTCCCAAGGTTCAAGTTCAATAAATAGGTCTGCGGAAGAAATAGGTAAGTCCCATTATAGGTCTCACATAATCTCTTAGAATAAGATTCGTAATAGTAAAAAATAACTATCCTCCATACAAATCACCTACTTCTTCGGTAGTTGAAAGCATAGTTATCAAGTTGGGTCGTACAGCAGGAAAAATACGTAAATTCGCCAGTTAGGTTCAGTATGGTGATTAATTCGGTGGAATTTGGTGAATTCTAGTTTTGTACAGTGCTATACCTCTCTCAAAGGCACCTGCTAGAGGGCATTGTCTCCAACATTCACGGTGGTTCGTGCCTTAACTTGAATGTGCTTCGTGTTTCAACATATACATAATGTGCTTCATTAGGGCATCTATGCAACAATTTTCAATGGCATATGAAACATGTCCTTTCAACGAGTACAATGGCATTAAGTAAGTTATAGTTGACTTTGTTTTTATTTATTTTGTTAAAAAAATAAAATTTACCATTACCTCAATAACCTAGGACGTTATGTCAATAACCTAGGAACTTGTTCTTCATTGAATAGGAATCGCATCTATTTGAGAGGTAAATTTTTATTTACAACTTTGCTTGGTTGATGCATTGGAAGAATACAAGCTTGGAATTGTGGAGCCTTGGTGGAAATAGGTCATTCAACTTACCCTTCAATTGTTGAGTAGGAACCACACTCGCATCTATTTGATAGAGGTAAATTTTTATTTCCAACTTTTCTTAGTTGATGCATTAGAAGAATACAAATTTGGACTTGAGCAGCCATGGTGGAAACAATACAAGGAAGAGAAACTGGTCAACTAGTGGAAAATTGAAATAATCGAGAGAAACACAAAGCTAATGATAGGATTACTTAGCTTTTATAAATTTTCTTTTAAAAACTAGCAAATTCGTTATTCTTGTCAAAAGAAAATAAAAAGAGTGGATAGACTTTATAGAAATATAAGAAAAATGGTAATCTTCTTTATGAAATTTATAATGAAAAGTAATAAAAAAGATAATTCCTATTTTACAAAAAATATAAATGTATTGGTCAAATCAATAATCTATATAGTAAAAATAAAACAAGACTTCTATTTTGGAAAAAAATTAACATATACAACTTTTATATTTTCATTAAAATTTTGAATATAAGGATTGTTTATTCAAATTGATAAATAAAATAAAAAAATTAATATATTTAAGTATTTGTAAGATGTATAGTGTCAATTTTTTTTATAGTCTTTTTTCCTTATCCTATCTAATTCCGATAACTATGGTTGAAAATTATTACATATAAATAAGAACAATGAATAATGAATGAAACATACTCTATATGAACAATGAAACATACCATAAAAGAAATAGAGAAATATAATGAGGAAATTTCAAATATGTTGAAAGAGATAATCTTTATGGCATAATCAACCCACTTAATACTATAGAACCATGTATTCAAATAAGGATATTGGAAGTGTTCCGTTAAATAGATGTTAGTATTGTAAAGGAAATGTAAAGTATGTTGCATGCAAGAATATATATATTCAAACAAGATCGGCTGCGTAGCAGCTAGTCCCTGCAAAGTGGATCGGTTGAATTTTTTGTCAGAAGCGCCGGTGGGGCAGCTTCTCTATTGCAGCCTGCTTGAGCCTAGAGCTGCCCTGTACCAGTCCGCCCCCTAGTCCGACCTAACAGTCCATAGGATTGTTCCGCATGGCCATCGGATCGCTCAGCTCAGCTCAGCGTAAAGTGAATGTTACATCGTGGAGGGAGGTACTGTGACTGATAGCTGTCGGTGGGTTTTCCAGGGTCTGCTTCCGGACTGGACTGTTTCGATTGTTTTTTTAATGATTTTGCTTGGATGGGTTGTGGCGCTTAGGATTCCACTTAGGAGTCTGCTTCATTCCATTGAATATGTCGAACAGAATATAAAACGTCTGTTCATCCTCATTTCCACATTTTCCCTCTTCTCTGCGCTCGTCTACTTGTTATATATATTTGCATCTATATTTCCTATATACACACACTCATATTATCATTCATCTTCTGCTTGTTTTGATTTTGATATTGTGGCAATCGATTGCTTATTCTACGACTGCGAAGAGAAGAATTGTATAGGTTAGGGCGATATGGAATTGACATTAGCGTCTGCACAATTTGTAATATTGATGGCCATGCTTGTGGTGGTCACGATAGTTAGTGAAAGTTCGGCTTGTAGGCCAGTGCAAGTGAAATTCAAATGGCAGGGAGATGAAATCGAAAATAATAATAATATTATTAAGATGAAGAATGAGAGGTTCGAATCCCATAGGGGTCCCGTAACTCCGTCAGAACCCTCTCATTGTCAAAATTATAGGTCTCCCAGCACGGGAGGTTCATGTCCAGTTACTGAGATTAATTCAGTGAGAATTGATGCGTTAACAGATCGATCGATCGAAAATGTAAGAGTTGCAGATAGTTCATATCCATCTCTTAAAAGTAGTAACACCAAGAAATAGAATTCTAGTCACAAATCACAAATATATCCAAAAGAGACTGACCAAGGAAATATTTAGTAGGGATAAATATGATTTACCCAAATCATGAAAAATAAAAGGTTTGATAGAACATGCAACAGATCATCTAATTTGGTCCAGCTGCATGTTCAGAAAGCACTTAAAAGCACCCGAAATCATGAGTGGCAAATTGTACCTCTTTTAGATTTATGTTGTTACTGAACCAACATTCATGTATTCAGTTTTATATTTGAGGTTTACTAATACAATAAACATACGCAATGAAGATTTATGTTTTGCCACACATTTATTTGAGAAATAACGGATTTATGGTTTAGCTATCCATATGTGGTACGCCGCAGATAAGAGATGCTTTTGCCGTTTATATGTATCACTCATGTGTCTGCGTATTCTTTATTCATTATAATGTTTTCAAGCATACGAAGATAATAGCCAATAGAAGGTATTTAAATTTTAAATTCCTAAACGGTGTCGATATATGGCGTTATAACTAAAGTTGAAGACATATGTGAAGAATGTTACTAAGCAAGATAACAACAATAGTAATACCTTAGTAAGTAATATAACTCGAAAAAAATAAGTTATATAATGGAACCATGAACACTCCGTGGTGGTCATTCAAACAAACCACCTGCATGCATTACACGTGCCCGTCCGGAGTAGTGGTGTACGTATCCACCCCGAAGAGCGCTATAGCCCGCGGAAGGTAGACCTGCTGCTGGTTACCGTAGCGACTTATGTGACCCGCTTGCGACCAGACTTGTTCTTATTCTGAGCCTGAGCAGCCTACTGATCCGGACAATGAGACACCTTACTCTTAGCCTTTCGAGCCTTTGCCTCATGATTCAAAGAATACTTACGATTTGTCAGCCTTTTAGTAATAGCCCGCTGTTGTTATCGAATTGATAAAGAGCAGAAGTCCGAGTCTTTTCTGTGCTGGATAGAGACAAAATAAGGCCGAGTTTCCCTGAAGCAATCACTGCATGTCTTGGACTGTTTTTCGGAGAAATACTGAGGCAGATTAATGAGGATTCCTGTAGCTGCAAATCACAGCCTGAGGAAGGTCTTTGAAGTTCGTTGATTAGTCTGAGGTTGGGCGGAATTAGCAGCCTGAAGTAGTCCAAGGAATCCTGGCAAAGTCGACATTCCTGAAGCAAGTTTCATGCAGACCCAGAGGTAGGATTACAAAGTAAATGGAAGGTGTCCACAGGTCTTTGGAACTAGGTGCAACATCCTGTAGAAGGTGATTTTGTTGAGTACTTGCTTAACAACAGAAGGCGATTTAGGGATATCCCACTGTCCAAAGGCGGTGCATTGCATTTGGCCAAACTAGTGTCAGTGGGTCATTCTGGCTATTCCTACTGAGAAATTCCTTCACGAGTATTTGGCTAAGGTACTAATTATTTTGCTTTTGGAACATATTAGGCACTCTGTGTAAATTTCAAGTAAATGTAAACGCTTTGTATAAGACTCTGGAAAGCATGCAAACCAAAGAGAAAATAGTAAAGGTTAAGTTATGATATGGTTTTGAGTGGGTTTGTTTCAAAATATATTGCATAGTTTCTACGTCCAAGCACAAGAGGTCCCGAGTTCGATGCTTGAAATGCCCCTACTGCTGCTCTAATTACTCGCTTCTTATGAGTCTGCTTTTAAAAACACCATAGTTTTAACGTCAGCCGTTGTACTAAGCACAAATGTGTTAAGGATAAACATGGTAATTATATGTCTAGCCGTTATACTTAGTTTAAATGTGTCATGTAGGTATTCAGAATTCTGCTCTCATTTGTCGTAAGCGCTTCAGTTGGTGACCGGCATAAACATGGCTGCAACAGAATTTTGAAAAAAATCAAAATCATTGTAAATGTACAATAGCATTTCATACATAGATATTTTCTAAATTGTTTAGATATTCACAAACTATATTAGGCCAAAGAGCTTTCAGTACTTCTAATAATTATCAGGCCATACGCATTTTTATTTCCTGGAAACATAACGGACAATGGTCTAAATCATCTTGATCGTTTATCTGTCATATAAGTCTTTGAAAATGTTGAGTTGATTGTAGTGGTTATGTTGTTGCCATTTGGTTGATAGAATAGGGAGAATCGATTATGAAAGGGAATAGAGAGACAATCACCAACTAGAATAAGCTAAAAGACTTTCAATAGTTCTAATAATTATCATACAGTAGTCACGTTTTCTGGGAAAACACTCAGCAGAGCACTGTTTAAATCATCAAACCATTTATCTGTGATGTCCTCTAAGTCGTCTATTTGTCATTGAAAATGTTGCTGGAGTTGGAGTAGTTGTTGAGACACTATCATTATTCAAACTACATGATACATGAAAATTGACTGAAAATAAAGTACTCTACTGGTTTATTATTGCAGATGGTGTTTTTATTATTGCAGATGGTGTTTTCTCTGAGTACCTTGCATATCGGTTGATTGCATATTGGTTGAAGGCATAGCTACGCCTGTAGGAAGAACCTGAATTGCTGCTGCCACTATTGTTCCTGGGCTAACTGGGAGGGAATCTGCCTATTGCTTGGACCTGTTGTGTTGGTGTTGTGTTGGAGCTGGCAGGATCAGGTGCACTTCGCCTTCACTCTTCAGAAGCCAGAGAAGCCAGCGTAAATACTAAGAGCAACCGAATCAGAACATGCAAACACCGAATCAAAACATGCAGACACCGAATCAACATGCAGACACCGAAGCATGCAACATGCAGTAACCGATGGAAACAAGTGGCAATTTCAGCTACTTATAAACTAGTTCTAGTTCAGTGATATACTTTAACATTAAATGTTAGCAAATTAATGGTAAGGCAAAGATAGAATTACTTCATGAAGGTGTCAAGTACAAGTCTAACTAATTGTACTTTTCCCAACGTTTTCCTAACTTTTAAGCCTGTATACCTCGGTTTGAGGCCAAATAAGAAGGATATTGCGTTGATTGGTTAAAAGCATAAAATATTGTATTGGTTGATGTGTGCTTTCCAGAAACTTTGCTTTAAGCTAAAATTCGTTTATCGATTATCATGTCAAACTAATGCTATCGACCAAAATCGATTACTATAGTCCCTGCCAGCCCGAAGGGGCAGGGACTAATAAATTCACAAAAGTATTGTGTGTGGAAGTTATACTAGCCTAATTAAGCACCAATAGGTAGCCTAGAATTAGGTCTTCCCAAAGTATGGGCTAATGCTACCCAAAGTATGGCCAGGTTTGGTATAGGTTTTATTTACAACAATGTCAAAGCTTAATATAGTTAATTATAACGATGCTAGAGATGGTGGAGGTTTTTTTTGTTTATATAATTATTTTCCTCTTTTAGAGATGAGGTAATTTTAGTTTTTATCATTTTATGTTGTTATGGAAATAATTTTGCTTCGGATGTTTATAAGTAAAATGTTTTGTACTCAAACAATTTTTGTTTCAAATATTTATAAGTATAATATTTTAGGTTTGTGATTTGCATTTTTTATTATTATATTAGTTGAAATTTAAACATGTGGATTAAATTAATTATTTTACAATATTTTTTATTTATTATTAAAAAATAATAATATTAATTATTTTTGAAATTTATTGAAAAAAGTAGAAAATAGATTAAAAAGAAAACTTAAATTTAATATAAATTGATTAAAATAAAATCATCATAAACATTTATTATTAAAAGATAATTGTCCTTCAAAAAAAATATTTAGTAAACTGAAGGCTCATCATGATCTTAGGCTAGATCATGGCCCATCATGATGTAATGAGAAAACTAAAATCCTTGTTATGTGAAAAGTAAATTGAATGCTAGTCATACTTTCCTTATTTCTTAGAGTGTGTTTATTTTCAATATCTGTTGGTAGTTATTTTCCTTATTTCTTAGAGTGTGTTTATTTTCAATATCTATTTGTAGTTATTTCCAGCCATAGTGATGCCCATTTTTGCCATTTTCATTGATTGATTCAATTTGTGGTCACAACATTTTTTAAATTGATAAATAGGCGATCTACAATCAGGTTTGCTGATATCAGGTGCACACATTCCTTATCTTTTTCTTTTTCTAATACATATTTTCTCATATAATTTCAAGTATGAATATTTCACCACAGTTACCAAAGATTACCAAGGGCAGACCTAGCACAGTTACTCTACAAGGCCTTTATGAGTATATAGAGTCTTTAGAGAAACGTAGAGAAGAAAGAGAATCCAGGCTACAAAGAAGTTAGAAGCCATGCTGGAAAGTAAATTTGCATCTCTTGAAGACACGATCCAAAAACAAATAGAAAATAAAATAGAACTTCTGGAGAATAAAATGGAGGCAATGGAGACGAGATTGCAGATTATAGAAAAACAAAACCAAGATACTAACCAACCATCCCAGGAAATAGATGTTGATACTTTAGAGAGTCTTAAAATGAAAGACATTATTAAAGAACTAGAAGAAAAAGTTAATATCCGCCTCACCCTAAATAATGTGGTAGATAAGGTAGATATCAAACCAATTAAAGATGAAATGAAAAAATTAATAGAATTGGACCACGAACGTAACAAAAGGGCCTTGAACCTTATAATATTCGGTTTAAAAGAGGAAGTAGATGAGGATACTTTAGCGTTAGCCTAGACAAAATTACATAATAGATTACAAATTGAAACAATGTGTCTCACAAAAGCAACAAGGTTGGGGAAATTAACCAAGAATAAAGGAAGACTAATCCACATAAAGGTGAGCTCCACTGATCATAAGTATGACATACTTAGTAAACCCTCAAGTCTAAAAGGAACGAGAATATTCATAAATGAAGATCTCATTCCAGAAGATCAAGTAGAATTAACAAAGGAGGTTCAAAAGGTAAAAGAAGCTAGAAAGGAAGGAAAATGGGCAATAATCAGAAATAGAAAAGCCTTTATTCGAGATAGAAACCAAAAAGATAGTAATCAATAGAAATTAAACATGCTCCGGATCCTTTCTTGGAACTGTCGGGGCTTCCCATGGAACAAAGGCCCTAAGCTAAGTTGGATTTCAAGTGATGTTGATATTATTTTGCTTGTTGAAACTTGGGAGCACAAAGAATCTAAGGTCCCTAACATAGATGGCTTTACGCTATGGTCTACCTGGAACAAGCGACCCTCCCATAGAGGCATTGGGGGAATAGCTTGTTACATTAAGAAGACCATCTCCCCCCATGCTAGGATTTATAAAAACGACCCTCACAACCAATATAGTAGGATAGAGATCAGAGACATTAATAATAAAAAGTCCTACATAGCAATATGTTATTCCCCCCCATCAATTCTAACTTCTATAAGAAGAAGAATCTAGATAAAACTAACGCTTACAATGGTTTAGAGAATGATATTTCTAGCCTAAGGAATGATGGTAATATCCTTTTAATAGGAGACTTTAATTCTCGAACTTCAAACAACCAAGCTATTATTCTAAGAAATCATTCCAACCATAATCCTCTTTGGTTAGACGAAGACCCTACTCTAGCTAGTAGGTACAAAAGGAGCTCTGAAGACCTCGGGGAAATTTTTTTGGGTTAGAGCTAGTCAAGCTCTGTAGTGCTCAGGATCTCATAATTTGCAACGGTCTAAAGAAGTGGCCCAATTCCACCAAGATGACCTACATCCATGGACTTGGTAGCAGCGTGGTAGACTATGTTATTTCTGATCTCCCATTATACAACGAAATAATAAATTTTGACATCTTAAATGACCACGAACCTGACTCTAATCATAGGCCTTTACTTATAACTCTCAATTTTGTCATGCATAGAGTTCCCAGAGAAAATATTACTTACAGCCAAAAGAATGTAATATTTGATGGAAATAAAAATGATCTCTTTCTAAATGAATTAGAAACTAATTTGCTTCCCTTATCTAGTATAGACAACATAGAAGACCTCTATCATAATTTTACTACAACCCTCTCATATTCTACTAACAAGTTCTCAATTGAAGTTTCAAATAATAAAAGAAATAGCAAAACCAATCCATGGTATGACAAACATTGTAAAAGTGCGAGGAGAGCAATTAAGGAAGTTGTTGATGAATCTCTTAAAATGGACAAGATAAAAATATATAAAGCCCTAACTACAAGGAAAAAGAGGCAGTACATTCATCAAAGACAGGAGAATCTCTTACACCTCTCTAAGGTAGCTCCTAAGAAGTTTTGGAGGCAGATTCTGACTAGGAAGACTAAAGATAATAATAAAATTGCTCTTCACAATTGGAATTCCTATCTTAAAAAGCTTTATGAATCACCAAATGTCATGGATAATTTGGAAACTCTGCTCACAACAAAAGTTTTCTCTTTAGAAGACATTAAGTTTGGGGTTAATCGCCTCGCTAATGGGAAAGCTAAGGACATTGAAGGTTACCAAGCGGAAATCTTAAAAATTGGAGGTCATATCCTCATCCCCCACATCCACGAGCTTTTCAATCAAGCAGTCAAACAAGGGTTCCCTAAACCTTGGATTGAGAGCCTCATTATCCCTATTTTTAAAAGTGGGGATACAAATAACCCCTCTAATTATCAGACAATTATGATCAGCACTCTCTTAGCCAAGTTATATGGTAGTATTTTGGAAAAGAAGTTAAGCATATGGCTTGAAAGTGAAGGTAAGCGGGCTAAAGGCCAAGCAGGTTTCAAAAGGCATCACTCAACAACAGACCACCTTGTTACGCTTAGGATCATTGCGGAGGAATTTCGTAATGATAAATCCAATTTATTTTGTTGCTTTGTGGACTTTAGAAAGGCTTTCGATACGGTTCCTAGATACAACCTTTGGAATAGTTTAGAAGAGCTAAAGGTTCCTCTCGAGTTGAGAGCTGCCGCTATAAGGTAATACAAGAATATAATTCCCAAGCTAAAGAGTAATGAGGGGTGGTCGAAAGATATTAAGTGTAACATCGGAGTTAAACAAGGTTGCCCCCTCTCCCCTACCCTATTTGGCATTTACATCGATAAGCTCGAAGGCTATTTAGAGGAAGCAGGATGTGATGTCACGATCTTAGCTGGGATAGTCGTCATCCTTCTTCTCTATGATGATGATATTGTTCTTTTGGCAAGGTGCCCGTCTGATCTTGATAATCAACTCAGGCTTCTTAAGGATTTCTGCTCCACCACCATGGGTATGACGGTTAACACTAACGAAACAAAAGTTATGATTATCAAATCTAAAAAGGACAGTTATGTTAATTTTATGTATGACAATAATAAATTGGAGGAAGTGTATTCTTACAAGTACCTAGGAATTGATATTCATCACAAGCTCAACTAGAACCATAGCATTGAGAAAAGGATTAATGGGGGCTGGAAAGCTTATTTTGGTCTTGAAAATAATTGTAAAACAACAAACCTCGTAA